>WYDF02299276.1:1901-15696 GCA_009867245.2 Adranes taylori
GTCTTTGGAGAACAGCATACTTACATGAAACAGTTGAGCACAAAATAGATGCCCCTAAGGTGAAAGTCCAAAGCTTTGTCACTGGACAAGGTTTATGGGACCGTTTTTTGAACACCGTTATTTCGATAAACTCTAAAACTGGCTCATTTTCAAAAAGATGGAGCACCACGGCCCCTGGCACCTGTTAGTCCAACTTTTTTTAAAACCAACCATAAAAAGGTCGCGTTTATGTTCCACCGCTACCTAGTAACCTCGATGACAGCGATCAACTCAATGGATCGTGATATGCTGATACGTGGGAGGAATTCACTTATCGCATTGCTGTGCCCTTTTAATCTATTTTTACACTTATGTTCTTATATTGTATTGTCTGTTACATGAACCTATTTTCTTATATTATCATTATTAACTTTATTTGTCTTGTATTTATTTGTATATTGTAAAACAAATATGTATTATTGTATATCATGGGTTATATATATATATATATATATATATATATATATATATATATATATATAATTTTCAAGTTAGACCAAATTTATTATTGAACGAAAAATATATAGGAAGATGTTACTTATAATATACGATGTTATTGTATCATCTAATAGATTCTTAAAAATATTTTTGTTGAAATGTTTGTAAGTGCATGGCATAAACATCCCTTTGTAGTTAAGATATTTGAAATAATTATTTCTAATATTTTACAGACGTAAGAAGAAATGTATTCGTTACATGGAGATAAACGACATGGATGGTAATCAATCCGATGAGAATATGGGTAGTTGTGGGAGTATGGGTGATGCCGCCCATACACCACCTGATGACGATGACGCGGATCATCCGGGCGATGATGAAGAATCCGAAAGCCTTAGCCAATCAAACCTATCAAGTCCGAGCGGTTTAAGCGGACTGAGCAGTTTAACAAGTCCCGGTGGTGTTGTGCTGCCTTCACCCTCCACGAGCGTAGCAAGTCCTAGTGTTTCAGTTGCGAGTCCCTATATGCTACAATCACCTTTAACGCCGCACGAATCGGCTGCCTTCGATGTGAAACTTCCGCCGCCTCAACTATTGCATCCGGTGCCAACAGCCGCACGTAATCCAGTTGGCACGAATCCGCACGACATTAATAATCCGCTCAGTGTTAATCAATTGACAGGGCAATGTATAAAAAGTGAAACATCCGCGGATAACGGCAATACAGATCAAACGCGATCGATTATTAGTGTTACGTAGCAACAGCCCACAATACTCAGGACTATAAATAATAATCAGTATACTCAGTACCTTTTAAGTAAATATGTCGTCATCAACATTACTTACGAGATTATAAAAACAGGGTATTTAAGATCAGATTTAAAATGCTTTCTCTGTAAATACAATATTTATATTTTTTTACTTAAAATAAATTAATATTTATATACTCAAGCAATTCGTCTGAATGCGAACTAAATCGTTTTTTAAATAATCAGTTAGGGTTGGCATTTTAAATTATTAATTTTTACCCCGATTTGTCTACAAATTTTTCTTTCATAAAGATTATATCAATAATTGTTTCAATATATTTACTTTATATTAGATTTAATATATATTTATTTTCCTTTAATAATTTTTCAAATTCATGCCCAAGTATACGAAATTTTATTACGTTAATTATATCAAATATTACAATTGCACAAAATTGTATATTTTAATTACGTACATTCAATTTTTTTTAGAAAGATTTGAAATATTCAATGAGATTTTTTTATTTAAAAAATAAATATTTTTTTATAAGTGTCTTAATAATTACTTAATTACTTATTAATATTTACTATTAATTAAGTAATGTAATTCATTAAATTCACTTAATTAAAACCTTCAAAAGTAAATAATTTATTAATAATACATTCTATTTTTATTTATTATTGAAAGATTATTTATTTATTGATTGCGTTATAAATATGAGATTTAACTTAATTTAATGATTTGACTATTAATAATTTTAATAAAGTAATCACAAAAAATGGTTATACTCTTAATATATCAGTAATGTTTTTGTCAAATTAATAATCATAAATTAATAATATTTGGCCCGTCATTTAAAATCAAAATAATTAGATTTCAAAAATATTCTACGACTTTCAATTAAACATCAGTTTCTTTATTGTAAATAATAATAATTGTTTTAATTTAAATATTTCAAATATTTTATTAAAATAATTATTTACTATTAAAGAAAATATTTCAATTTGAAAAAATTCATTTGTTTTAAATATATTCTACGATTTGTTAAAAGATACTAAATATGCCATGAGATTTTTATTAATAATTATTATTTATTACTTCATTTAATTAAAACATTTACTTAAAAATAAATACCTCATTAATGATAAATTCTAAGAATTTGAATTTATTGTTGAAGTCTAATTTACCTATTGGTTTATAACTTCAATTAATAACGATAAATTTATATTTCATACATTACAATTAAAATATATATTTCAATTAGATTTACCGACTTTTTTGGTAAAACATTTAATTTTTAGAAATAAGAGCTACTGATTAACCAAAAATAAATTCTGAAAATTTTAATTAATTATTCAACTAATGATGTAGATATCTAGTTAGTAATTAGGCAAAATCAGACTAATTAATTTAAAAAGGAACATTCATTTATTAATTTAAACATATAATTCACTTTTAGCTCTTTGTTTGAAAATATATTATTTAACTTAATGGTGTAAAAATCAAATAGTCAGTTAGATAAAGTTAACATTAATTGTATTATTTGAACGAACAATTTTACTTAATTTATGATTTTATTTTATTTCGTAGCTTAATTACAAATTATGTCATTAAGATTAAATTCTAACAAGAAGCACATTACCATCTCTCACACTAATTATTAAATAAATTGAATTTATTTAATAATTTATGTTATAATGCCAATCAATTTGTTACTAAGATAATTAACCATTGATTAGATATTAATCAATAATTAATTATTTTAATTATTGTTTAATTAATTTACATTAATATTTTCATACGCGTTATTCAACAAACAACCTCACAATTCATTGAAACACGTGGAATTATACTCTGCATTAATTTATTCTCATTTGAAAAGATGATGATTATAAATTGTCATTAATTTCAACAATAATTAAAATGGTTTTAAATTTATTTTATTAATTGAATTATTTTTTGTCGTCTGAAACTCCAAATCTATTATTTTTATATATTGAAGATAGTTAAACATTAAAAATAATTACTTTATTAATAATAAGAATTTTAATATATTGTTGAATATTTATTAAGCTATTGCTTTATAACTGAAAATTGATTACGATAAATTTATAATATTTCATTATTTAAGTCATACATTACAGTTAAATTATATATTTCAATTAGAGCTACCGATTTCTTTTTCAGTAAAACATTTAATTTTAATAATTAAGTAGCTACTTATTAACCAATAATAAATTCTAAAACTTTTTATTAGTTATTAAACCATTTAAAAACGAACCTTAATTAATTAATTTAAAAATATAATTACTCTAAACTTTTTGTTTCAAAAATATATTGTTTAACTTAATGGTGTAAAAGTAAGACAGTCAGCTATATAAAGTTAAACATTAATTGTATTATTTGACCGAATAATTTTACTTAATTTATGATTTAATTTTATTTAGTAAGTTAATCACAAATTAAGTAATTAAGATTAAATTTTAACAAGAAACACATTATCACCTCTCATATTAATTATTCAATAAACTGAGTTGATTTAATAATTTATGTTATGATCCCAATCAATTTATTACTAAGATAATTAACCACTGATTAGATATTAACCAATAACTAATTAATTAAATTATTGATTTAATTAACATTAATATTTTCATACGCTTTATTCAACAAGCACACTCATTATTCAGGTGGAATTATACTCTGCATAAATTAATTCACATTTGAACCTTGATGATTATAAATTATATTAAAATTATTAAATTATTTAATAATTAGTAATTCTTAATAATAATTTATCATTCATATTAAAACATGTTTTATTAATTATAAGTCAAAACGGCTAATTAATTTCAATCTGTTATTAACTTAATTATTTTTTAATTTTAATATTTCACAAAAAAATCAAATATTAATAATCTTATTAAATTAAATTCAATTGAAATTGGATTTAATTGTATTGAATGAAAATTTCAAATTTTATCAAAATTATTAATATAAGCTAAAATTAAAATTAACAAATTGCTATTAATTTCAACAATAATTAAAATGAATTTCAATTTATTTTATTAATTGAATTATTTTTTGTGTTCTGAAACTCGAAATTTATTATTTTTATATATTGAAGATAGTTAAACATTAAAAATAATTACTTTATTAATAATAAATTCTAAGAATTTTAATTTATTGTTGAATATTTATTAAGTTATTGCTTTATAACTGCAAATTAATAACGAAACATTTATAATATTTCATTATTTAAATCCATTACAGTTAAATTATATATTTTAATTAAGGTTACCTACTTTCATTTTCAGTAAAACATTTAATTTTAAGAAATAGTAGCTACTTATTAACCAACAATAAATTCGAAAATTTTTATTTAATTATTAAACGATTAAAATCAGCATTTATTAATTAATTTAAAAATGTAATTGACTTTAAACAATTTGTTTGAAAAATTTATTATTTAACTAATTGGTGTCAAAGTAAGATAGTCAGTTAGTACAACTGTTGTATATAGTCAGTTGTACATTAATTGTATTATTTGACCAAACTATTTTTCTTAATTTATGATTTAATTTTATTTACTAAGTTAATCAAAAATTAAGTAAATAAGATTAAAGTCTAACAAGAAACACATTATGACCTCTCATACTAATTATTCAATAAACTAAGTTTATTTAATAATAATTTATGTTGTGATGCCAATCTATTTATTACTAATATAATTAACCATTGATTAAATATTAACCCATAACTAATTAATTTAATTATTACTTAATTAATTGAAATTAATCTTTTCATGCGCACACTTAGAATTCGTTGAAATATGTGGAATTATACTCTGCATTAAATAATTCACATTTGAAGCTTAATGATTATAAATTATATTAAAATTATTAAATTATTTAATAATTTATCATTCATATTAAAACTTCAAAAGCGATCAATTAATTTCAATGTGTTATTAACTCAATTATTTTTTATTATCAATATTTTAATATTGATAATGTCATAATTAGTTGAAATTGGTTTTAATTGTATTTAATGAAAATTTAAAATTTTATCAAAATTATTAATTCAAGCTAAAATTAATTACTTAATATTAGCAAATGCTCATTAATTTTAACTATAATTTCAACAATAATTAAAATTTTATACAATTAATTGGTTATTGTGAATTTAAATTAATATTGTGATTTTTTAATTCTTTATGGTCAGTTCATCAAAACAATTTGTCATATATATTGATTTAAATTTACTTTAATTATTCACGGTAAATAAAGCGTAATTAATTTCAATAAAATTAAAATGAACTTAAATTAATTTTATTAATTTAATCATTACTGAAGAAAACATTTTAAAGTGATTAATTAAAAGCTGATCATTAGATTATTTTGAGTCGAATTTAAAAGTTAATATAATAATAATAATAGTAGAATTAAAATTTTTTTACATTTTAAAAGATATTTCAACCTTAAAATTTTGACTATTATACAAAATTAGACAATCAAAGACTGAGATAGATATATTGAAACAATAATACTTGTTGCAATGAAATTATTAAAATAGATGTTATGGCTTTTATTATAATCTTTATGGCAGTAGAAAAAGTTGTAGACACCAAATGTAAATAGATGTAAAAAATGTAAGCGAAGAGTTTCTATTGAAAAAATATTTACAAACACAAACAAAACCGTGCTTGTGCAATGAAATGCAAATATTTGAATATCACAATAAGTAAAGCACTCTTTAGTCATTTTTATTTTTCTGGTGCGGTGATCTCATATGAAAATGTTATACAACAACAAAGAATAAGATATAGACTGTAAAGTGCCGTGCTCAAGTGAAAAATTTATACTATGTAATGAAAAATGTCATTTGCCAAAATTATTTATAATAATATAGTCTTCTATAGTATATTTCGTAAAATACATAATATTTATTATTGTAGAACTATTGTTGCCATTTTTTTATGATCTCTGATTAATGTAATTTATTAAATGTTTTGAAAAATTGCTTTTAACTAAAAAACAATACTGGTTTATTAGTGTTTATACATTTATAGATCGATAAACTAAATTGTTATTAACGTGGATTGTTTCATAATAAGTATTAATGTATTAATGTACTTCCTTGTTTTGTTTTTATTTTTATTGTGACCGGTTTCACTTATATGTAAACCATCATGAGACTAAAACTTTTACGTAAAAGTATAGCATATGAGAAATTAGAGTCTGATCTTATTCAGATCTTATTTGGATTCGGATCATAACTACAGTAATACTTAATCTCAGGTTCTAACTTAAATGGGTTTTTCTTGATCATTCTGAACCTTTGAATCGCTACGACACACTCCGTGTTAGTTTTAATCATTTTTATTTAAAGTGGTTTATTTTTAAATAAAAATTCATTTTAATAATTTTTTTTTAAATTTGTAATAATTTTATTAAAAAAAGTATATTGGGATTTATAAAATAACCCAATATTATATAAAATAATCTTCAATATTCCTTTTGAAATTACATTTATTTTTATTTCATTTAAAGATATTTTAGCTTATTATTACATTTATTGAAATTATTTTATTGATAACTTTTTTAAATAAAAATTTTTATTTAAAAAAGTTTATATTTTAAAAAAGTTTATAGTTAAAAGTTTATAAGTAAATATTTAACTTTTTGAAATAAAAATAAAGGAAATATGTATTTTGTTAATAAAACCATCAAAATAATTGTTTTTAAACCTGTGGACTCATCTGAATAAATAGGGATTTAATTAATATTTTTAATACATTATTTAAGAGATTTGAAAAGATTGATTATTGTGCCAAAATAATTCTTGCTAATTATAATATAAATAACATGTGAATATATATTTTACGAAATATCCTGTACTGCAATCTAGTTTTTAATTATCTTTTACTTAGATTTTAATATTTTTTATTATTTGGATGTTATTAGGTTGTGTACCGTACTTAAATAACAGTACGAACAAAAAAGAAATATGTAAATAAATTACATATACCTATTTATTTTTGACTATCATTTTAATACATTTTTATATTAATACAACATCCAAATAAAATTATAATTTTCTTCGTTTTTATGTTCCTTTTGGTATTATTATGAACATACATTCATTTTTGCTATTTTACACAAAAAAGTTTCAAAAATTATTTTTTTATTAATAAGTTTAGTTGTTTTTGATTATTTACAATTTGTTTTACCCTCTTCCTTTGCCTACTTGATTTATTTAAATATCTATGGATCGGTTATATACTTTGATCCATGGCTATGAATACAATTTTTTTTATTGCCTGCAAACTTTAGGTAATTGGTTATAATACCTTTGCAGCAGCACGATATAAAGTAACCATAGCATATACTCATTATACAGGATGTCCCCAAAGTCTCGTACCATGGGAATTTAGAATATATGTTCAATATTAAGTCGAAACTAATTGAAAACACTCTTCCAGGTTCCGCAGAATGTTGGTTTCCAAGTCAGCCGTTGCTGAACGTTACACAGTTGTGATCTGCTTCCGCTGAGTTTTGTTCCTGATCTAGGCTGTGTAAACGTTGAATTTTACATTACCCCACTATTCATCGGTTTTAAATCTGTGATCGTGGATCCAATTCCACTCGTCTCATACGGACGATCCACTGGGGGAAGTTTTCATCTAGCTAATTACGAACTTGTGTACTACATGAACCGTTCTGATTTTCCAGAACCCAGCAAATCCAAATAAGGTAGTTATTTATCCCAACATTGCCAATTAAAATTCACTATTAACTTGTGAAGTAGGGGCCTATGATCAGGTCTTTCCACAGACCACAGCAAACTATGACGCGACCAGTTCCTTGCTCCTTACTGCCGATAAGCCTTACTGCCGATGCTCCTTACTTGCTCCTTACTGAGGGTTACTGTCAGAACAAATTCAGAAAGTCATGTCGGTACACTTCACCATTCCCATAAAAATTGGCTTCGTCCGAAAACATAACTTTAGACAAAAACTCTGGGCCGTCCTCCAACTGGGACAAAAACCAATTGCACATTTCAAACGGCGGTCTGGATCATCTTCAGACATGTGGCGTAATATTTGTACTTGTACGGATAAAACTTGTGTTTTCGAAAGATATTCCATAGTGTGATTCCACAAATGCGAACTCCCAAGCTTGTTTTGAAATGTCCGGATGTCCAGATTTTTTCCATTCGCCACACTACCTGTATCCCTGAGCAGTCTGCCAACTGAACTTCTCGGAACATTAAAGGGCATATGACCAATAGTTGGAAGATAGTGCCTATCAGCCATTACTCACCTACGGAAACGAGTGGGCTGGTTCCACGATACACGATATCTTCCCCGGATCCGACATTTCTGGTTCGACTAACTTATTTGGCTCCCAAAAAATATCGGTACAACTGTCCTTCCTTTATGCGATACCCGGCGGACTTTCATCTTTCTACTTCAACTTCTTCTTACTGTTGTACCAATTATATTGTGTACTTCTTCTGTCAAACATATCCTTTTTTTCCAAGCATACCTTCAGTCGAAAGATAGTGGCCATCAGCCAGGAGTGGGCCGGCTCCATGATATCTACCCCGGAACTTCTCTCAAAGATCTTCCAAACATAACTTTCAACATATCTTCGGTTGATCGGATGTCGCAATAGGTTTCTCTTCTCACTTGATTAGATGTCGCGACGAGGTATCCACTAATCAGTTTCTTGATGCCAGCCGGTATTGTTTTCTACGTTACGGTCCAAAATCTTCTTCTTTAATACAAATCTTCGGTGTTTCCTTCTTTAACTATCGGATGTCATGACAGAGTATCGGCTAATTGGTTACTTGGTCCTTTTCTGTAGTTTAATACAGTGAACTTGTATCTTTCCAAATCCCCATACAATAAACTTCACTGTTCCCTGATGCGGTGTGATGGTGGTATCCCATTTACTGCTTCTACTTAGTTCTTCATAAAACAGTGCGCAGGTTGTTGAGATGTTTTTCAAATATTTTTCTAGCACGATTATGTCGTCTAGATATGCGAAAACGACTGGTTCCAAATCTGGTGTTATGATCCTATCCAGTTGTCTTTGAAATGTCGTCGGTGCTGAATGTAGTCTAAACGGCGTTGATTTGAATCTGAACAATCCTTTTTTTCAGGTACTATAATTGTTGTAATTGTCTTGCTTTCTTGATGCAAGGGAATCTGCCAATATTCCAATTGCGTTTTTTGGGAATCTCCTGATGTCTCCCTTTGTTAACTTGAATATTTCACACGGTTCGATCTTGTCACGACTTTCTTTCTTGCAGATAAATGTACGATGTATTTATATTAATCAGTACGGAATCTTTACATATGGTGTTGTTGTCGTATTTTTGTTGAACTTCATTTTTTTAATACGGATGTTCTTCTGGGAGAATGCAGTCTCCGCTCCTTCCAGTTCCTCATCGGTTTCGCTGTCTGCTTTGGACAGTCTTGAACATCCTTAATTTTTTCTTGTCTTTCGTCTTGAATAATAATTGGCTTTCTTTCCCCTGTGATCGGAAACGTCTCAACAAAGAATTTCTTTGTTCCCAAATCGCCTAATCAAAGTTTGCATATCTGTTATACTCTTCACAGATTCGTTCTCGCGGTTCAGCCTCTGCTCAATTTCAGATTCCATATTAACGTGGTAATTTATTGTGCAAAAGTATCTTTGGAAATCTTTAACAAATGTCTCCCAACAATTGTTCCATCGGCTTCACTTATTTCTATACCACATAAGAGTTCCTCTGGATAAATTTAACAAACAACAGTGTTCGTTCTTCCAACGAACCAAACAATCCACAGGGATGGTTTTAGTTCATTTGTAATGCGATAATTTCTTAACGACTCCACAACTTCTTCTATTGCGGGCTTTTAAGATCTTTCCTTAGATCTAGCTTCCTTATGCATCACAGTGATTGGCGCCGATACAGTATTCTTTCCATTAAGAATTATGGCAGGGATTCTTACTGAAATCTATTCATTTCGGTGATGGGTTCCATTTTACTCAGACGGTATATGCATTTTACACGGTGACCAGCCTATTCAGCCATTTATCTTCTCTCTTCTTCAGTATTTGATATTTTCTTCTTTCTTGTTTTACTTTTCTGGTATTTTATTTCTTATTATATCTTTCTCTCTTCTTATTATTTTATTTCCTTTAGAAGTCCTTTTCTTCTGTATTACGCAATTCTCATAAAGTGACTCTTTTACTCGGAAGAACTTTTAGGTCACTGCTCAGATGCCAAAATATGTGTCGCGTACTCAATATATGGCACGGCGAAACAATCGCCAACTATCTCTCTGATTCATACACTCAGATAGGTGACCAAATACTCCCACTCTCATACGCGCTCAGAAATGTGTTTAATAGGCAATATGTTTTATTAGCAGCGGTAGGAAGCTAGTTTCTTTACATTTAATACATGCATCTAGATTTAATAACTGATTCTATACCAGTGTAGTACTTTTACATAATTTATTTATTTGATTAATTTTATTTAATCTTTTCTCATGCACGGATTGGACAACTATTATTTATATATTAGGATTACACAATTCTTCTGATTCAATCATATGTCACGTATAACAACTTTGTTACAGCGTGCATTTGCATAGATTCTCCGCTGAATATTTCAAATACTTTCCAAAAGAGACATTCTTTTTGAACTAAGTGCATGGAAATAAAAAGTCTGCAATAAATTTATAAAATTATCATAATTCGGCTCGAAGGACCGAAGGTTTGTACTTGTAATAACACATTGTTTTAATAGTATATTTGGTTTATTTTACAATATTTATATAGCATGTTCACAGACATATTGATTAATCTATATGTAAATGTAAATGATTTTAGTGACCTTGGGTTTTAACATGCATGTAGCTGACGGAAATGAGTGAAAATAAAAACATTGTGCTAATGTCGAAAATTGCTCAACAGATTCCGAAAGAAACATTTTTTTAATTTCCAAATTGACCTTTATAAATAATTAAATACAACTAAACTAATGTTAGTAATATTCTTTTTAAAACAGTTATAAATATGTAATAGAAATAGCAATATGTATTTTAACCAAGAAAACAAAGAAAAATACAGAAATAGTTAATTTTTTATAGTAAAATATATTTTAGTTTTTTGTTTCTGTAAAGTATTAATTGCATGTACATATTTAATAGATATACATGTACAAAAAAAGGAAATATTATACAAAGTTTATTTCATATATTTTATATGACATTTTTGTTAAATACTGACGAATTTCTAAATTTTTATACTTGATGAAATTACACATTTGTTTTTTTGTTATAATTCAAGCATAAGTTACGATATTGTTAATATGAGAAGAAGAAAAAATCAAATTAATCTGATTTATTTTTGATGATTATTACTTTCTTCTACTTCTTGCATAATATTATTATTGTAAAAGGAGAGCAACTAGTGTTCAAATAAATTTCGTTAAATGTTAAAGTAAAGAAAATAAAAAATGTGATATTTTATACTATTTAAATAATCTTAGGTTTACTTAGCATTTTAGAGTTTTTTTTTTTGTTTTTAATTATTATCCCCTTGCCCTCAGGATTATGCATTTAATTTACTTATTATATTATAGATTTTGAGTTATATTCAATTATTAGGAATATAATTTTTACATCGATCACAATTGTAACTAGTTTTTTTAACAATTATTGTGTTTTTTGTTTCTGTGTTATAATTATGACAATTAAAAAAAAACAATCTCAACTTTTGTAAAGTGCCATATCGTGTTATTAATACAATAGAGTCGTGCTAATCCGACATTTTTGGGATGATACCACCCAATCAACTGTAATCAATTTTTTTTTGCATATATAGTAACACTGATTACAAAATATACCAACACGAAGTGGAAATAATTAACTAAATCACATTTAGGCCCAAGTGATTACAATTTGGAACAACTTGGGGGGGATTTGCATCTTTTGGTACAAGTTAAGTGTTTATTCAGGCCTAATAAAAACTGACACGTTATGCGAAGCATAAGTGAGAGCAGACGTTTTTTTAAATATGTTGTGGCATAAGTTTCGTTGGTTTAAATTTTCTTCAATTCTTCAAATGACTGATGGCTTTTTAAATCTCGGAACCTAGAATGACTGGTTCCATGTTTTGGTTATCGCCGAAGAGGCCACAGCAGTATTGAAGAGGTCACAGCATGATCTTCGTATCATTCTCAGTATTAATCTTTTCAATTTGCGTGTGAAGTCTCTTTGATGAAATACCAGCCTTGTTTAAAAAGTTCTTGTAATTGTTCATACAAAGTATGCTTTCGGTGTCATGTCACCAGAGTTTTTCCTAATTTCTCGGCTCGCTTTAATAAGTTTTAGAGTAGAGTTCGACTTCCATCAGTTCTCCTTCATGACCTGCATTGGTTTACTTGTCCTTGCTGCTTTAACAATGCAATCTTTGATAGTTTACATGGATGTATCGACGGCATTGTCTATCGTCAAGTCCCCTATGTTTGTCTTTCCTGTATCCTAAGATTGCGCAGATTAATTTAGAAGTTTCCCACAAGTAATTTGTAGTCATTTATCGTTGGTTGATTCGTAGGAGCGCACAGCCTATGCGATTGTTTTACTGACGAAAAAGGCGACTCCGTTGGAGGTGTTTTGTGCCTTCTTCTATATTCTCAGAGTGTTGTTCTATTGAAAAGTACATTGTTCCTTCTATTAGATCTCAGAGTCGTAGTAAACGTCTATCTTTTCTCAATAAAACTTTTCCGTTCTCCATAAAACTCTTTTGACCACTAACCAGCTCTCTCTCTCTCTCTCTCCCTCGCGCGCGCTCTCTCTCTCTCTCTCTCTCTTTCTCTCTCTTTCTAGGACATTCTCATTTGAAGCAAATCTCTCACATTCCACATCTCGTTGCTAAAATGAATTCTCAATTATATTTTGTTGTTGGATAGAGTCACGGATTAATGGGAAAATCTGTGGGATAATCTAGTTCCCAATTTCGACAAGCCGTTCTGACTATATAAACCTAATATACGATTAAGGACTCATTGAATGTGGTTTACACCTATAATTTCTTTTCCCGCAGCACTACTACACACAAGACCCGCCCGCAACCTCGCCATCTAGCGATTATATACTCTGTTATACCAAGCAAGGGAACAATATGTTTTTCGACTTTAAGAAAACCATCATTCATGGATTTAATGGTATTCAACTATTTTTTCTTAATCATTTAGATCATTGAAGTATCAATATGAAAGTTTAATATAGTTAAAGTCATACGCATAAATAGCAAATGTCACAATAAATAGGTTGAGTTGGGGGTATGTAGGTTCACGTATGTAGGAATATATATTTATTTGGTCATTTAAATACAATATTAATACATTATAAATAAACATAATTTTATTTAACATATATTAATAGAATATTAATATATGTTAAATAAAATACACACAAATTACACATCCACATGAAATTTCACAAACGAAGCTTACGTTAATAGTCCGAAACTTAATTTAATATCAATTAAATATGATCATAAAA
>WYDF02299287.1:0-15696 GCA_009867245.2 Adranes taylori
TGTCTTATTGGCATTAATTTTAAGCCCATAATCTCGGCTTACTTCTTCTAGTTTTTGTAGGACTTCTAGCATTTCTTAGGCGCTACTTGCTATTAAAAGAGTGTCGTTTGCGAAACGAAGATTCGAAAATTCGAGTTATATATATATATATATATAACTATCGCCAAATACCAATTACTGACGTTACAATTATTGCTTTAAACAACAGTTAATAATTGTTTTTTAATTTGGAGAAATTATAAATGGGTATAACTGCAAGAAGTATAGGAAGGAAATTGAAAGAATGAGAATGAGATTCAAAAGTGTTTTAGGTCTGGAAAAGTCCGAGTGAAATAGTGTTGCAGAAACTAAATGAATATACATGAAAAAATAAGATGATCGGCAGGGTTTCGGTATGATAGCAAAGAAAGGGAAAATATGTATAGAACGAATGATAGGAAAATATGCTGTAGAATATATGGGAAGGAGGAAGAAATGTGGAAACATTGAGAAGAAATGTTATGGACAGATGAACAAAGGATGGTAGCGGATATTTGGAAAGCGCACATGGGCCATAAAGAGGACGAAATGAATGTGGAAGGAGAGATTAAAGAGGGGATGAGAGGAAGTGCAAATAAATTGAGAACAGAATGACGGAATAATTAGCTTTTTCTAAGAACTCTAACTTCTAATGGATCTATGATCTCTGCGGGTCCTCTCTCTAAATTCTTACAAGAAAAGTAAATTTGTTTAGGATATACTAAACTGACTACAGTAATATAAATGTAATATAAATCTCTTTCCCAGTAATATAAATGCTTTAAATGAAATTCTGGACACAAAAGCATTCTTTAACGCATTTTGCAATTACTTTCTTAACATTACTATCTAAACGGTGCTTACGATTCTTTGAATTATTCATATTAATTTATGCCACAAAGCTTAAATATAATTTATTGCCAGAAGTTTCCATAGATGAAATTTATTTAGCAATCAGAAAATTGAACATGAGTACTTTACTTTTTCTCTAAATGCACTTATTTCGATATGTTGACGAATGTTATTCCATAATAAAAATAGGGTATTCCGGAATTCATCGGGAACTATAGGCCTACTAGTTTTCTTTCTTCGATAGGTTAATTCTTAGGAACAATTTGGAATCACCGCATTACGAATCTTTAAAAAAATGTAACTATTTTCCTCAACGCAGCTGAGGTCGCGTAAGGATTTCTTAGTTGATACGTCATAGGACATGTCCAACTGATTTGACTACCTAGACTTTAGCTAAGCAAATAAGAGAATCATAGAATATTGTGATAATTACAAAATGGTTGAAATCTTACGTTCCTGATGTATATATATATTAAAATTTGAGGTTGGGATTTTCTCTAAGCATCGAGAATACCAGAAGTGAGTTTGGCGAAACGTTGGCACCCTGAAATGCATACCACGCGAAATATAACCCTGATGACAAACAATTACTGATCATATATATTCACGCAAATCACTTGTGAATTGGCACAAATCTGGACCAAAAATTGTTTCTCACACAGAGCACAATAGGTGTAAGTTGTTGGAGGTGGTAATTGTTCGAGTGTTTATTGATAAATAAATAATGCTTTCAGGGTGCACAGTCAATTTGTATCCTGCGGGAATGTAAATTGATGGGTCAAAAAGCGTATGTGATAAATTATCGTTATAATAGGATGATGCAGTTATGTTACAATCAACATGAAAACTCGTAACCCTTATTATATCAATTGGTAAATCCGAAATATGCAACACATTAGCTTCTAGAATTTTTGATGGAAATCCTAAAATTCTTCCAATATTCTGTGCATCTGTAAAATCTATATAATAAATAGATTTGACATCACACTACAAAGTATTATTGTTTGCTTTAATTGAAATTACACTGTCTAGGTCTGCTTCTTGTTTTACAGCTTTTCTAGATTTTTCAAAATGCTGCTAAATATACTTTTCAATTAATTTCCTGATTTCCATTATTATAAACAAATTCGTTGTTAATACATTCTTCTATGTTTGTAATTGAATTCCATGTATGAAAACCTACTAAATCCTAGACAATAAGTTGAATTTGAATCCAATTCTATTACCGGATAGTAAGTTTCTCTTAGCACTGATGTTTCTCCTTCAAGGGTAAATGTGTAGGACATAGTGACGATGAATTACAACACGTATTATTCTTGAACCTTGTTTAATTCAGACAAGAACTGTAAACAAAAATTCCACTGTAAACACGATTACACTTGTTGGAATCGTATGACTGATATTAATCATGTCTGATAGGTATCAACTGATTGGAGTCAATTTGTTGGAGGTATAGATTTTCTATAGTTTTCCTAGTCAGAGTGTACCCAAACACTAGGTACTTGTGTTTGGGTCTGTTATCGACTGATTAGTAATAACTCAATTTTTTTTAGTTTATGGTAGGTTCTTTGATAATGTGTAGCTTGAAGATAAAACAGAGCTTGATGCAATGATCAGATGGTCAAGAATGGCGGATTAAACGTACGTATTGACATTTCAGTAATACAACATTAATCAATTGATACTAATTAGATGCTAATAATCAATTAATGCTAATGGAAATGAGAGTTCCATTAGCAGCATTCATACAATACTAAAATATTTGGGTCAAGTTATTTTATCAAGTTATTTCATTATGAGCTGAATTTATTTGGTCTAGAAACTTAAATCAAACACGTTTCTTTTATTACAGCAATGTGTTTGTTACACGAACAGCTCAGAGTTTGAATCTTGACACTCACTCTTCTAGAGATACCTTCATTCAGATCTAATAAATTTCTCTCATTTAATGGATTATTAAGTTATCACTAAACCTTAAACAAATCGTACACGGCATTGTTTGCTTCCGTTTAATTGGTTGGAATTGTAAAAACAGGAATATTATTATTATTATTATTTGTTTTACGTAGGAAGTGGAGTATCTTCAAAAGAGGAAGGATGCCCGGTGCATCCAACAACTGTGGGATTTTTACCCACTAAACTCCACTCCCTGCTGGGATTGTATATTGTTGGGAGTTTGGTGAGTTTGTTTAAAGGAGGCTTTAGGATTTATCATCCTCTTCAGCCTTGAACTAAATATTATTTTATCGGTTTAGATTTATATAGTAACTTCAAAAATGTGTTTAATTTATAATTATTTAAATTTTCATCAACCTAGTTCAATGATCTAGCGAACAACAAATCGATCCAACTCAGTTCGGCTTTAGAAAGGCTTGGGAACTCACGTGTCACTATTTGTGTCACTATTTTGTACTACAGAGATGCCACACAGATATGCCAAGATATAAATGCCTATATATATCACTGCTCCGTTGACTATCGAAAAGCGTTTGACTGCGTGTCGCATCAGAATATGGTAGAAATTCAAGTATAGATGCAGGCGACAATGCACATTATTATTCATCTCTACTAGTACCAAACTGTACAAGTAAGTGTTGATAGCACAACGTCTGAAAAATAGCAATACAGCATAGTGTACGACATAGTTTCATTCTATCTCTCCTTCTGTTCAACCTTTATTCTGAAACTATATTCAGAGAAACACATGATGGCACCAATATAGACATCAAAATGAACGGTAAAAGAAGGTGCAACCTCTGCTATGCAGACAACACCGTGATAATAGCCCCCAGTCTTATAGATATATAGAGAGGTATGATTCCTATCGTGGTATACAGCCTGAGTTTCGGCATCTTCGTGAACGTCAAGAAAACAATGCTCGTGGTTTTCTCCAAGCAATCAAGACCAGCTGTTTCAAATAAAACTGATAGACCCGTCGAAGAAGTCCATA
Organism: Adranes taylori; assembly: GCA_009867245.2. Taxonomy (NCBI): domain Eukaryota; kingdom Metazoa; phylum Arthropoda; class Insecta; order Coleoptera; family Staphylinidae; genus Adranes; species Adranes taylori. The sequence continues at coordinate 3,821 of WYDF02299287.1, forward strand.
GATTTCGATACCTGGGAGCTGTCGTGTATGAACAAAGAGTAAAGGCTAGAACCGAACATGCTCGCAAAACTTTCACCAGTATGAAAACCTTTTCATCGAACCCGACCTATGTCTGTAGCAATATTTCCATTAATGGTTTTTATACAATATTACTATAATATATATTTCCAAATACTACGTGTATATGTTTTAAAGAGCATATATTTTAAAAATGTATTTCAGTTGTCGAATCTAGCAAATCATATATTCATTTTAAAAGTGGATTATCAATCAAAATGCCAGAGAGTGACACTAAAAGAAATTGAATACTTAACAAATTGCTTTATGTCGTTCTTTTTTTTTTGCTAAAAGTTTGCACATATAAAAAAATGTTTTCACCGTATGCGTTTCGCAATTTCAACTATATAAGAAAAACATTTCCCTGTAAACACCATTTTTATGTTGTGCACATTGAAGTATATTTGACGAGAGCATTAGTTAAAATTACTTTTTCCTATTTTCAAAGTTAGAAATGTTTGAACGTAACTTTGTTAAAATCTCGATTCTGCTAGTTTGAAGTTAGTCTAGCACAATGGTATACATAGGTATAACAGGTAGTTACAAATAACTACAAGCTATGCTGTGACCGATTGTTGATTTCAACATCGGTCACGTATGGAAACGACAAATGGAATGTCGAAACTGGAGGAAGTATGTGAATTTCCTTCAATAACATTGTATCATTTTAAAACAGAATGTACCAACATATATTATTGGTGATCAAATAAAAAGTGTATGTTGAATAATACAGCAAATGTTAATCAAGTATAATCTTTTTCCTGAAATGTTTACTGAAGATCACCTTTACTTCTTTAATATTTAGAAGGGCTAATCAAGATCAACAGGAATGCGATGCAACTTGTTCCATAAGAAATTGAAGTATATTAATTGTTTCCCCTTATTTAGTTTCGTTTTTCTACCCAAAAAATTGCTACTCAAGAAAACTTTATTAGCCATGATGAACATATTACTATAATCAACAGTAACAGTCAAGAATGCAACTGTCACGGTATCCTAGATTTATATCATTTGTGCGTGATTTTTATGCACAACGGGTAAATAATTTTACTTTTTGTAAAATTAAATCAGACAAAAATTATTCTTGTTTTCGCTAGAATGTTGGTTTTAACTCAAACTAAAATAGTAATTACTGCACTTGCATTGTCAAACGAGATATCACACACCATCCTAAATTTGGTACAAGTGTCAAGACCTGTAACGCATATTACAAGAAAAGAGCTCCCGGCGCTATACTGCCCAGCAGTTCCTTTTTGGAAAATTGATGGTTTGAAGACTCTGGAAGAGATACCAAGAAAGTAGAATCTTCATAAGATTTCTCAGATTTCAATTTCTTTACAAAACCACTTTTGCTCTTCAAAACGACTTTTCCAAAGCTCGACATGTTCAAATATATGATGGTAATAATAAGAAACCGGCTTCGTGAAACGAATTTACCATCACAGCGGTCCGTAGATACATCACAGTTGCATAGAAATTATCGGAAAGCCAGGATTTTGTATTAGCGCTAGCAGTTGCGTCAGTGGGAACAAGTGATTTTCTCAGATGAGTCGAGTTTAAAATTAGGGATTAATTATGAAAGAATTCGAGTATGGGGAAGACATAATGAGCGATTTTTTTTTCTCCAGGAAGGTATACCTTTTGATATACCTTCCTCCATGTACCGGTTCCGCCATCAAATGGTATAAAAGGTATGGTTTGGGGAGGTATTGTAAGAGGTACTGTAAGAGGTTCCCTAACTGCACGGCGAAATTCTTGAAGTAGATATCTCAAGCACGTGCTGTGGGTGTAGACTTCTTATTTATGCACGATAACGGGCATTCTTCCTCTCCAGGGAGAATTACTAAATGCTTTCAAGAACATAAAATAGCCCCTTTACCACACCGATCACTCAGTTTGCATTTGAATCCTATTAAGCTTTTATGGGATCATCTTAGACGAGCAATAGCGACCACATGAACCCACCAGAAACTATAAACGAGCTTGAGCAAGCTTTCATTGAGGAATAGGATCGTATTCCCCAAGAAACAATCAGAAGACAGAAAGTATACCGCATAGACGAAATGCCGTTACTAAAGTTGGTGGAGGTCTCACTCGCTATTAACTTGTATAAATTCATTGAATTTGCCAGATTTAAATTTTTTGTTTGCTCAAAATGTTCCAATTTTCAGTTTGATTTACTAAATTTAGTTGAAACAAATTTTTGACAAATACTTATATTGAAAATTAAAATTCTACTAGCATTTATAGACACTACGGAAACCTGAAATGTTGAAACCTTAATTGTTTCGAGTAGTTTATTTAAAATATTTCGATACAGAGAAAATGTGCACGCAGTAGAAGGGACAGTTCGCCTATCTACTGCCCAACAGCTCCTTTTTTTGGATGCTTTTAGTTTGCAAAGACTCAGAAAGAAATACCAACAAAGTGCAATCTTTACAAGAAGACCAGGGCAACCCCAATAAACGATCAATTTCTCAGATTTCAAGTTCCTTAGAGTTGTATAAAAACCGTTCGTGCTGTTCAAAATGACATTTCAAAAGCTCGTCATGTTCAAATAAATGAAACTAATATGTGAAACTAATTTACGATCACAGCGGCTAGTAAAAAAACAACACGGTATTATATCGAGGAAAATTATGAAGTACATATGCAACATGAAGCACGTGCTGTGGGTGCAGTCGTCTTACTTATGCAAGACAACCGGTATCGTCCCACTCCAAGGATAGTTACTAAATACTTTCAAGAGCACAGAATATTCATTTTACCAGATCGATCACTCACTGAGGATTTAAATCCCATTGAGCATGTATGGAATCATTTTGAACGAGGCACTAGAAATATTAGAAGAGGTTGAGCAAGCTCTCATTGAAGAATAGCATCGTAGTCTCCAAGAAACAATTAAAATGTACATTAATTATGCAAATAATTACAAATTTGTTTCATATTCGTAAGTGTAATATATGTACAGAAGGGTGGTTTATAATAAGCTCTTTTGCGGCTTTGTAACTAAAGAGTAGTCTATCTATGGCGGATTTATCTCTAGATCGACGTGGGTTGATTGAAATGCACAATTTAACGCTAAGTATATAAATCTTATTTATTAACAAATAATCAGTCTTTACATATTAGTAATTTAATGTTATAAAACAACGTCAATAAAAGGTAAATGAAATGGTATGAACTTGTTGTACGGTCCTATGCAAACAATTATGGATACATTAAATAAAAATGAACGATGTTTCATTGCATTGTTCTTAATACATATGGTTATAGTATGACATTGGAATATCACGACTTTGAAGGTCGTTGCATTTTATTGTTATTAAATATTATCAACAATAATTGTATTACGTGCATTTAAACATACGTAATTAAATTTCTTTGTTTTAGCTAATTTTCGTAAGAAATAATAATTTATTGTATCTTGGACATACAGCCACACACATTGTATTGGTTGAAGTTCGAACTGCTGGGCCGTAAGAGGGATTTCTTGTCGCTCGGTGAGATGAGAGTGACACTAGTCGCTTCTTTTTCATTATTGTCCAACCCTTTTTGGTATCCAATTCTCCAACCAACAAGCAAAGGAAGATCCAAACGACAATTAAAGATGAACCATGTGATTTCACCTGATGCCAGATTGATTGTTGCAACCTTTTATTTAGTTCTACTTTTTTGCTTCTTATGTGGATGAGATCGTCTCCAATGATATTGGTGGCCTCTTCTTGACTGACATCAGATTTTCTCATAGTATTGTTGCTTAACTGTACCTCAAAGTTATTGACTATAGCAATATTGAACTTCTGCTGAGGACGGATTATTGTTGTTGAAGTATGTATCTGACATCCACCCTCGATTGTTATAATTCCCGTATCATGATTCCCGAGTCATTATCTGTTCTCGTTTTCTGCCACATGTGACGAAAATGACTCTGAGACTCTGAAAATGACTCTGAGCTACGAATTGTTTCCGATTTTCTGTGGAATTGGTGTGATACTTGTCTATTATTCTCTTGAAGGTAATAGCTGGTGATAGGCGGTCATAAATGTTCCAGTGTTTGTTTTTGTACGTGATGGCTGCTAATCCCTTGCAGTGATTCTGTAATTCATTCGCCATACTTTCATCGATCATATACGCATTTAGCATATGAATATTTACTTCTCAAGTAAAAGAATGTTACAATTCTTTTACTTGAGAATTGTAACATTGCACTTCGTTTAGAGTTACCAAAACTTGGTTCAATTTTACTCTGAACCTTTCTAGTTTGGAAGCGATTTATTGTTCCGTATGAATTATTGTGGCGATGGTTTATAATATGATTTTTGATTGCTCACTTGTTATGCCCATTAGCCGTTGTTGGTTTTGATACAGGTTTCTTATATCCTGATAGACCTCATCATTTACTTCGAAAATGGAGGTGAGTATATTTCCTAAGATGCCTCTTCTTCTTCTTCTACTGCAGAGTAGTAAGTGATTCAGGTTCTCAAACTTCTGTAATTGTTCTTCTAGCTGAAGATTTAATTCAGAGCAGTGTGCTTCAGTTGATACCTCTTGAGCTCTGTCACAGCTTTCCTTGAATTCTTGGACAACTCGATTAATCGTAGCTTTCTCTGTAAGGAATTTGGTTGCTGAATATGCTAAAGGCATTGTTTTTGTTGCTTTGTGTTACTTTCGTAAACCATTGTACTTGGAATTGTACTGTTCTAAGTGAGTGATCTGTGGTGTTTTTTGGACTGTCATTAAACGGATCACATGTTGATCAATATACCTATTTGGACAACATACCTTGTTGTCGTGTAAATTAGAAACAAGTCAGTTTTATGATCCTGCGGGCAATTGTAATAAAGACGGATTGTGGTTTAGGGAATTGAATATTAAAGAGTTGGAAGAATCCAACAAAAGATACTAAATATTCTTTACACGTAGAGTGTAAAATTACGTAAATTTGCGGTAATTTACGGTAAGTTTCCGGGTAATTTATTTTTCGGGTAAGATTCAGTTATATTCGGTAATTTTGAAAATAAAAAAAATTTACATTTACACACCGAAATATTAATATTTTTTATTTTTTTCGAAAGAATTGAGATGTTTATTCGTTTACATATTCGTTTATAAAAGGGCTGATTTTTTACGATGGCTGAGTCTTACAGTCATATAAAAATCTTATTAGCATTGTATAAAAATTCAATGTCACAGAGTAAAGAATGCTACTAATAAAGCTTTAATGATTTAGAATTACAACGTTTTAAAAATACAAATGGCAAAGAATCAGACTTTCTGGCTTTTTAAGCATTTAAAGGAAAACCTAGTTATTGTCAATCATTAATTAAAAATCTCCTAGTATTCCTACTCGCTCTAAGGTTCAAGCTCGGGATCGCTCCAAAAGATTCAAGCTCGGGATCGCTCCAAATTTCGCCTGCATCCGAGCCCTCATCACGTTCTTCTGCGTTATCATGACTTTGGAGATTGCTCCAACGATCAGTAGTTGATGCTTTATGCTTTGATTTTTCTCGAACGGCTACTAGATTTTTGAGTCTCTTCGCATTTGATTTCTTTTCAGTGTGTGAATCTCCATATTCGTACCAATTGCGCTCACAAGCTGCCGACATTGGTGGATAAAGACGTGAGGCAAGTGGAGCAAGTATTTGCCAACTATACAATCCTTTCAACTATGTAGAAGGCGTTTGATGTACTGCAAACTGCCAATGGATGCTGTGTGTGAAGAAACCAGTCTGATCTCTGAAATTTCCAACATTTTGCTTCATTTTTCCTCGGCCGTTTGGAATGTTCTGATGAGCTGCTTTCTTTTGAATGTAGCCAAGCCTTTGTAATCGCTCTATATCTGTCAACCTCTTCCCCGAGTATCTTGGATGCAGAATGTTGGCATTACAGTGAATCGGCTGTAGACAAGAATTGCAGCGCTTGTTAAAACATTCCCAAATTGTCCGCATGTCGCGTAGATTCAGAGAAATGACTGAATCATCAGAATCACTAAACAGTCCTGCCTTGTCCTGCAGATTATCTTCAATTTTAACAAACCCTTCTACGGCATCTGCAAGTGTTACTGTTTCTAATTCAAGGTTTTCTATAGCGTCCGCAAATGGAGAAAGTAAATCAATTAGAAACTGTACTAACTCCAAAAAATTTTTATTATTTAAAACTCGTTGGCGTACCTCCTTGTTGATATCTGGGTCCATTTTAAGCACGGTAGCCTGTAACGGGTCCTTGCTATTTTTCAAGGAAGGTAAATGAATCAGTACGTGAGCAAATGTAGTTTCAGGTAGTATTTTCAAAGTCACAGCCGACTTTCTGCACTTTTTCTTCCAGTGATTCTAAAAGCCAGCAAGTTTCACATGGAAAAACTTGATTTCTTTTAGAACATTCTTTGATCTAACGAAATGTTTTTGAAATGATTTGACTTTTTTCTTCAAATATTTTAGAAATTTTGCAGACCCTGGACAGCACAACCGACTGCCGATATATGATCGTACTGTTCGATGATGATTTACTTAGTTGCTTCCAGATTTCGTGCGATGGGTTGCCTCTAACCAAATTTTTTTTGGTCCTACCTCGTCCATTACCTCAAATAACTTTTCCGCGACATATGAACCAGCCTCTGTGTCAGTTTTTCTGTTGGAGGATTTGTAAAAAACAGATTCGGCGTTATAATGATCATATTCATTAGTACTTCTCCGGAAACATTCATCCAGCCATCCGCCATCAAGGCTGGGACGGAAGCTTTTTGGAGTTTCGCCCAAAGACTGACTTTGCTTCTCTCATATTCGCTATCCAATAAAGAGTTGCTTTATTTATGCGTTGACGGGGGAGAGTACGATGAGTGCAGAAAGGTTAATAATTCTTTCCAATGAAAATTGTCCATTACAGACAGTGGATTATTGCTAGAATAAGTTGCTCATGCCAGTTGAGTATACGCGAAAGAAAGTGGAATAGAGATTCTTTTTCACTTTGAGATTCTTTTTCACTAACACTGACTGAGGACGGATCAACGCCTTGCTCAGAAACCATTTCCACATCATCACATTTACTTTCATCGTCAAGTTCACGTTCAGGTACTACTAAACAGTTTCCAATTTTGTTGAAATCAGAGCATCTTTGAAATAAATATTCATCAAGCCGGGTGATGAATTTGAGTAAACAAAACCACAATATTTGCATTTAGCTGTCGTTTTGGAGCCCACTTCGGACACAATACAATGTTTCCAAATGTTTTCTTTGTTATCGTTGGCATTGTTATTGTGAGCTACAAGAAAGAAAGTAGTAATTAAGTACGCATACACGATTTACCAAATTTGAGGTTAGGGTTTGCGAAATACAATAAAACACCAGCTTCTTTACAGAGTACCGCGTAAATCTAAACAAAGAACTTCGGCGCAACTGTTCATTCTTTTTAATCACACTAAATAAAACTTAAATTCCTTTTACCTACCTTTATATTAAAAGAGTCAGATACCGACAATGCCGAGCCCGCTTGAGCAGTATGATGTTGTTTTGTTTCTGTTTGAAGCGCCACTGCGATAAACACGTGTAGATAGCACTTGCGCCTTCAGCTCATTCGCGCGACTTTCCAAATATCTTAATTAACACGGGTGATTTAGGTTTAATAAGAATCTTATAATATTATTATCGCCAGCAAGATCAAATATAGCTCGTTCAAATTCATCTCACCCAAACAGGAATTGACAACCAAATTAGTGTCCGCGTTCGCTAATTTTTCAGGTCGACCCTATTCTAACCTGATTATTCCCATACAAATAATGAATAAAATAACTGAGGTCTTAAGAGATGCAGACGCATATTCCAATGAATACCTAAAATTAATTTGGCCTAAAATATTGCCACATACCAGAAATTAAAGGGTTGAATTAAAATACAAAACAAATGTAATTATCCAGGAGATCGCCACATTCCGATCTAAAACAAATGAAACTCAAGGTCATACTTGAAGCAGTTAATATTTGAGGCAGTGGTAGACAAACATTCCTGAGAGAGTCAGTTAAATGAATAGTTTAGGGCTCTGCACAATTTAATTAGAAGTTAAAAGTTACTTACGTTAACGCGAAGTATAGATCGCGTTAAACATTATATTATTTTTCAAACATCATAATTGATAGATTCTGTGAAATTGTGTCGATACAAGAATGTAAGATCTTTTTTTAATTATTATATTTAAATATTTCTGCGAAGCTGATGGAAATGATTGAAACGTAAGAATATGTAAGAATCTGTTAATACATATATTAATGTGTAATATATTCACATGGGCAGTACATAGGAGATAATCGATCGTGCAGCAAACAACTAACCAACTTACATCAGATTCGGGAGATCGTTAGATATGTGATGATACAATCTTGGATTTATTTCGCGTCCTCCATAACGAATACTTATAATGAGAAAAAGCTGGTTAAAATAAGGAAATAACCAGCCATGAAAGAATAAGTAACGAAAGCTACATTTACAGCTCTTGTATTTTAGTAGTTAATTCTTAGCATAATGATTACGAGTACCACTTTTAGTACTCCCCATGCAAGACTGTAAGAAAACATTTGCATTTCTTTTCTCCGAAACTTTCTCTGGCCTGAGCATCAAAGATCTCTCCCACAGGCCATAGTGCAGTATAGTGGCTATAGCCCATTTATAGGTATAAACAGTTAAAATTGTGTAGCCCATGCAGTGACATCTAATCCACATTTGATTTACTATATTTTGGGAGAAATTGTTATGGTACTACTGTAGTAAATACACTAGGTAGTCTAGAGTTTTTCTTTCCTTTACCAAGCGCTCGTTATTTTCAGATGCCATCTAGGAAACTAGAAAAACATTCAATGTTCCTTACACAAGCTCAACAGTCACAAACTCACACAAATATGTAGTAGCAATACACTGACGGATACCTGGCGTGTGCAATGTGTATGCGATTGCGTATGTGTGACACATACGGAGATGACATGGAGTACGTATAAACATCGTTTGCCTTTATTACGGAAAATGGACTTACGTTCCACGTATATGGGTATTTTACCTTTTTTCTTCTATTCCAGAATGATAAATATATGTATAAATATAAAATAAATTTTATTTTGAGATGAAATCTAAATAATAGATGCTCTTTCGCATCATACTGTGAAGAAAAACAAAAAAGTTTGCGTGTGAATTTTCAATAACACGTCAATTTATAAGGAAATATTTCTACATTGAAATCCTTTTGAAAAATTATCTCCAGCTTAAATTGTAACTTTTGTGTCAGCTTTCTTATTGTTGGAATTGTTTAGAAAAAAATGTGCGGCCCTTTGACGGCAGAATATCTTATTATTGGTATTAATCTGAATATTTTAACAGCAACATGTAAAACCATTGTTATTTCCTTTCTCGATTTTCATTTCCTGCATAAAAAATTATCAAATTAAATATGCACCATCTTTCCGTACAGTTTTAATCTTAACCAAAACCGCGAACGTCATAAATTTCCATTCGGGAAACGAATTTCTCGTTTGACTTTTCCTTTTCCCTCGTTACGCAGCATATGAATCTATATTTTCTATCTCTCCAGTTCTTATATAAAACAGTTTGATGAGTTAGTTGCTTATAACGCACAGCAACATGTTGTTTTAATTTTTAGTTTATCGATTCCACATTTCAATTTGTTCTAAAATTTAAATTCTTAATTTCATATTTAGCCTTTCGCTAGATTTCTTTATTTTACGTTTAAAACCTTACAACAATAGTTTTTATTCAGAATCTTCATCATGTGACTCCAACTGAGCTATCGGGTTCAGCTCATATTCGTATATTTGTTTAAGTTTAGGGTTTTTATTTACAACTTTCAGCGTCAAATATCTAATCTCTTTGCTTTCAATTGTCTTCATATCGTCCAGTGTATTTTTCGTTTCCCTCTATCATTCAATCTATATTTTTCCACTATTAATGTGGAGCCTTACTTGAACAGGCTGCAATAAGAACAGTCCTATAGACTTTCATCCTTTCGCCTACTTTTTCAATTTCCACGTTTGGATGATTTTTTAGCCTTTGAGTTAGTTGGTTTCTGCGTTTAATTACCAATTCTGGTACCAATATTAGATGCTCCCTGGCATATAAAGAACTTGGACTTAATGGAAGCACTCAAAACCCCACAGGCTTCCAGTTCTTCCATTAATTCCGAGTTTCTTATATACCAGGGAGCATCTAGTATTTTTATTTACAATCTGTGTGCGGCTTCTTGCTTCGATTATAGGATCATTTTCTATTCACAGTTCACACCCGTACATCATTTATGGTCTGACTATATTGTGACAGACTCCCGCTCGCGACGTTTCTGTGGGGAGCGTTAGCGACTTATTAGAGAATTCCGCAAAACAAATATTTTATTAATCACAGAATTTAAACAGCTAAATATAATTTCGGCCGCCAGGTCAGTTTTTCGTGAGACCGCACGCTGAAACTCAATCTTGTTATTTCTTCGGTCAACAGTAGCTTACTGAGGGCACGTGGAGCAAGTACACCAGTGGTTCTCCTTCTCATCGGCAGTTGTAATATACTTAATGCTATCGATTGAAACAGTATTAACATTTTAATAAAACCAGCTGTTATTCTTCATAGACAATATAAACAGAGAAACACAATTAGATGTCGATAATCAAACAATGAATAAATGTCAACTTAAATCGCTGTCGCAACAATGGCTGTTAAATAAATAGCAGAGATTCTACGTTATAAAGAAAGCAATACTTAAGCGGTGCAAGTAAAGCAGTATAAATGTACGGTGATAATATAAGAAAACAATAGTAACAGCGGTTGATAATTATAATAACGAAATAGTAAAAATGTAAAAAGCATCTAAAAACAGTTAATAATACTATGGGAGGGCGGTTAATAATACTACAGTGACTAATTCTAGCATAAACCGGAGTCATACACCCACGTAACGCCTCGTAATACGTCGACACTACATTTGGGTATCTAACACCAATGTAAGCCAAAATGTAATCCAAACTATTGCCAGACGTGCAACACCTCGGAATCCGCTGATGTTGCAGTGACTAAGGCCAGCAAAAGCCAGCACAAAACACCCCAACGAAATTACCACTGTAAGACACGTAACACCTCAGAGTCCGTTAATGTTACTAGTGTCGGGTGCTTAAGACCAGCGTTAGTCAGTATTATACACTCTAGCGGATTGTGCGAGAAGGAATCACTTTGTAACGCCTCGTAAGTAGTCGACGTATATATGATTATCTCGACGACTGTCGCTGGCTGTCACTCTGCAATTATTTGAAGCCTTCGCTCAAGATTTATTCTGAATATGGGTCTATGGGTAGTGATTGTACGTTACTTTATGTGTGACATGGTCTTTCCACACAATCCTATGTAAATCTTGGTATAATTCCTACAGCGCAACACACAAGCGGCTTTCCCATGGATTTCAATAGGATGCAGCCGTTCGTACAGCAATAGCGACGAGCAGCATACAACCGGCGTACCTAACAGCGCTAACATATTATATCATACGCCACGCAACAACATGGCAACTAGCGGGGGAAAATCTTCGCACACACGCATCTAATGTACATAAGTCATTTTGTAGCAGTTAAACGGATATAGCAGTAACACGTACTGAACACACAGGTCAGTTAATCAAATGACATCTATCTTACTCTGATTGATGTAGCTAGAAAGTCGTATAATTTGATTACCCCTACGCAACATGCGCGGCGTAGGGGTAAATTTGTTCTTTGCATTCGATCATTTATAATACGTGCAGTGCAATGAGCAAACTGCAACACCTTTGTGTGATGTAGATG
>WYDF02299298.1:0-15693 GCA_009867245.2 Adranes taylori
TGCATAATAGAATACATATATGGGACTTGAAAAGCCACTGATACACCACTGATTACTCTTGATACATATACTTAGACGGTATGCGTATATACTTTTGTTAATTATGCGTATATACCGTCTAAGTTTATGTATCAAGAGTAATCAGTGGTGTATCAGCATAGTTGTTTGTAAAGTAATTAAATTGGATTAATGCTTAATCGTGTGCTGAAAATCCATAGAATAGTTCCACCAACAATTTAAGCAATATAATTAAATTGTAAACTAGTTAATAAATTAAATCAAAGGAAATGTTTAAATTTAATATATTTCTTATAAATAAATGTTTTTAGAAACCAAACCCTCGGCTACGAAATATATTTCAGTTAGGTATTAAATAGTGTCCTAATAAGAATCAAAAAATCATAGCGCTATAATTACAATAGAACTAGTTTCATCATATGCACATATATAAACAAAAATCAATATAAACATTTTCAAGGTATATAAAAAGTAATACCTAACCAAGGTGTAAGATGCAAATACAAACCTATAAATCACTGAACGTCCCAAACTCATTAAAGCAAGCCATCACGTTCTATGATCTTATAATTGCTACCGTCAGGTCTTCTGATTTAGCGAGGAAACAATTTTGCGTAGGCGACTCACTTATATGTGTGTAAAATAGATAAAACCGTATATCTCTGTTAAATGGCCCTTCATACGTTAAAATATATAGGTGTATAAATATTTTTCACATATCTGAATCTCTGTATACATTATTTTTTCACGCAAGTTTGGACATTTCAAATTTATTATTTAGTAATCTTCAGGATATATCCAAATGAGTTTCGAATCTTTAACGTGGCAACGTCGCGTTCTATTAAAGATATGGCTATGGACCTAATTTTACTATAGATGCATATTAAAATGTAGCATGTGTACAAAATTTGAGGCACTTAACGTAAAAATGGATTTTATTTTCTTACTCTACAGTCCTTACGCTCCAGTCATTACAGAACTTTGGCCACGCCATCAACATCTTTCCGCCATGTATCTCTCAATGCAGCTTTTCTCCTCCATTTTCGGATTTTCAATTTGCTTAAATCTTCGGACACATCATCTCTTGCGTGGACGACCTATGAGACGACTCCCTTCTGCTTTGGTTTTTCGCTACCCTGGTCTCATTCATCCTGTCCGAGCCGTGTTCGAGCCACCGCAGTCGGCTTGCTTTAGTGTTATTGACGATTGACGGCCTCCCATACAGGTCACCCAGTTCCGCATTGATTCCAATTCTCTATCCAACTCCGTCATGTACGGCTCAAAATATTTTCCTTCAGATTTTGCGTTCCCTGACTCCTAAGCGGTTTTCATTTGCCTTTGTTAGTGTTTATGTTTCTGAGCCGTATATTACTGCTGGTTTGATGATTGTAGAATACAGTTTCACTTTTAGCTGCTTGTATATTAATGATGACTTAACCACATTGAGAAAACTGTAGAACATATCTGTTTGCGCCTGCTTTTCAAGTTTCAGTTTCAGTTGTCAGGTCATTGTCTTCCGTTACGATTCCCGAAGATATTTAAATTGTTTAACTTGCGCCTGCTGTTAATCATATACTTAGTTTGTCTCTGGTTAGTTTCTAGTCTCATGGTGACTGCTTCGAACTTCAGGGTTTCTAGATTTTCCCTTAGTGACTCTTGTCTAGTAGCTACCGTATCTTTGTCGTCAGCGTAGGCGAGATTTTGGCATATCCTGTTAAATATACAGCCTCCAGCGGTAATAGGACACTTTCTTACAAGTGCTTCTAGTGCTAGGTTGAAGAGTAAGTTAGATATTTAACCTCCTTTCTTTAATCCTTTCCCTATCAGAAAACTGTCTGTCAGCTCTCCATTAACTCTCACTTTGCCGCGTGTGTCAGTCAACGTCATTCTTAAGAGCTTGACAAGTTTTGCAGGTAAGTAGCCCTAGAGTCTATGAACAATTGGTGTAAGGTGGTATTGTATTCGTAACATTTTTTCAGTTACATTCTCAGGGAGAACATTTGATCAGTGGTTGATCGGTTACTTCTAAATCCGCACTGGTATTCGCCCAGCGCTTCTTCTACTTGAGGCTTCAGCCCACCGGCTATAACCTATGTGAGGATCGTGTAACCAATATTCAGTAAGGATATCCCTCTATAATTAGCAGAGTTCATCTTATCCCCCTTCTTATGCAATGTGTCAATCACAGCAGTATTCCACTCTATGGGCATTTTTTTTTCCGCCAAATTGTTCCCAGTAATTTATACATTTGATCTACGATGCTGCTGCCACCATACTTGAACAGTTTTGCAGGAATACCATCTTCTCCCACGGCAGTATTATTCTTCATTGGACACTTCATTTAATAACTCCGAAAAATATTCTGCGCATATTCGGAAAACTTGTTCTGGTTCCCCGAGACGAGAATCATCTTGTTCGACTCAAACCCATTTTTTATTCCTTTCAAGTTCTGATACATATTTTGCACCTTTTGTTGATTATGGTAATTTTAAATTTCCTGGAACTTAGCCTTTTCTGCTTCCCTTTCGTCTGTCTACATATCTTCTTAGCGTTTCTTCTTTCGATCATATATTTTTGCTTGTTGCACCGGGCGTCCCGCTGTAGTTATTTTCCCTAGCTTTTCTTCATTTCTCTAGTACATCTTCACACTCTTTGTCATACCAGTGTTGCCTACTCACCGTTTCAGTGTACCCAAGAGTTCTTATAGCTGTATCTTCCAACAAGCTTTTTATGTTTTTTCATTGCTCTTCAACTTCGAGTCCACCTTCATTTCCCCGGATCAAATCGTTGCTGTTGGTATTGGCTTCTGCTATCTTCGTTTGTAATCAGATTAGCTATCATTATTCTCCTTCGAACCCCAGTTGCCCTTCTTGCTGCTTGTGTAGAAATCCTCTGAACATACTTTTCACGCAAACCATCATGTGGTCTGAGTTCACAACCGCACCTCTGCATGATTACGCATCCGTCTGTCAACACATGGTCGATTTGGTCCTAGTTACGCGATCGGGAGAACTCCACGTGGTTTTGTGTATCCTGTTTTGTTGGAAATATGTACTTCTTATAGTCATGTTTTTGGACGTGGCTAAGTCAGCCAACCGTTGGTATAAATTATTGTTCTTTTCCTACTTTGGCATTCATATTACCTAACAGAAATTTGACGGCTTGTTTCGGCGCTGAATCATACACTCTATCTCTCAATGTGTATATATGGATTTTATGGTAAAATTAAACTAACGAATTTCCTCTATTTTAGATCCATAAAAGACTCCTTCCTAATATTACACAACTGCCCACCAAATATCATTAAAATCAGTCCTGTAGTTCAGGAAAAATTCTTGAACGATACATATATGTAAATGTATAGATACACATTGAGAGAAAATAATGATATCTCACATATTTTTAAATTAAATTGGTACCTTATTAACTCATCTTGCATTTACGTATGCCTACATAACAATGGAATCAAAAATTGAATTTTATCTTTTAAAACATGAAAATAAGAACCTGATTTGTAAAAAGTTGTTTGGATATTTCATTCAAACATTTTACGAGGATAATCCCAAAAGTACCCAACCTGACTTATAGATGGCGATTTTTGTTTGGGAAGAATGACTATGGTTTAAGTTTGAAGTTTGACGATGCTATGTTGTTTAGTAGTTGTTTGGCAGCCATCAATAGTGAACGCTCTGTGTGAATTTCTAAACATAGGAAAAATTGGTCATCGTTAAGTGACACAAGACTTTCATTTGAAACACCTCGCTCCAACAAATTTCAAACCGATACTCTGGGGGAGTCTGCTCCTCCGGTTGTATCAGCAAAATATTAGCAGGCAGCCTTTAAATGAGAAGTGGTTGACCAAATGAGGTATCCACGCTAGAAATGGTGAAGAAAATCCACAAATTGGTACTAAATGACCGTCTACTGAAAGTGGCCGAGTAGGCATTTCAGAAAGTGCTGTACATCGCAAATTAACTAAAAATTTGAACATGAGAAAGCTGTCCGCAAGATGGATGCCGCGATTACTTATGATGGAACAAAAATAGCGTTATAAGAATGTTTCATTCGAGAGTTTAGCAATGTTTCGCAACAATGGAGCCAAATGTTGGCATCAATTCATAATCATGGATGAACGATGGGTCCATCATATCACACCTGAGGCGAAGGAACAATCAAAACAGAGGAATTAAAGGAAAGAATCGGCTCCAAAGAAAGCGGAGACAGTTCCATCTGCAAGCAAGGTCATGGTGTCAGGTTTTTGGGATTTGCGTCGGATAATTTTCATTAATTATCTTCAGAAAGGTAAAACAATGAACGGTGAGTAGTTTGCGAATGATAAAGAAAGTATTGTTTCATCAAGATAATGCACCAATTTACACATCCGTATTCGCCAGATCGCCAGATTTAGCGATCTAAACGTGATCAAATAAGCCGGTGGTAAAAAATTTGCCAACAATGAAGGTCTGCGGTTGATGGCTACTTTTAGGAGCTCCACGATTCTCATTATAAACATGGTATGGAAACTATTGAACACCGCTGGTATGAGACGGTACTTCTAGGACTACCCTCGTATATGCTGTACAAATTTTATATATAGTGCAAACATTTTATGTAATGATAGGTGTACAAAGTGCTTTGAAAAATATTGAGTTAAAACTTATGTATCATTAATATAAATGTCATATCCACTCTTACCATAGTGAACTAGTTTCATGCAACAACAGGTGTCTTTACATCACTTATTAATACAGCCCGTATCCAATTTTCGATCTATGGTTTATTACAGTTATCGATATTGTGTATGTAAATCCAAATAAATTTTCCGGTTTGTCATGAATTGATTGTGCGAATTCTCACGATTCTTAACTTAGTAATACCTATAGTTGCTACATACATATATACCTATGATACGTATGTCATCTACAACGATTATAATTGCAGTTCAATTTACTGCAGCGATTTGTAATTATCTAATGCATATCATGATGCATCTTCATCTCCCGGGAATTAATTAGGGTCTTCTGAGTAATTCACTTACTTTTTTTTTATTACTTATTAGGCAAATACATTAATGGAACAAGCGTAATGTGTAATATTTTGATCCACGCTATTGGGCTAAAGTGGATCAAACTTAATGCACATAAATATTGTCACACTCCGTTTGATGGGGTTGTTACTATCAAACAGATGATGGTAGTGCACTAGATGGTAGAAAATATTTAAATCTAAAGACGTACTCGGGAAAAAATAAATGAAAGATTATTTTCAAGTAGTTAAATTTAATTAAAATAAACATTAAGTTTGCTTGAGAAAGCATAGTTTGACTTAACTGAAAGCTAATAAATAAACTTATATTTGGTTTAACACAATAATGATTAAAAATTGTAAATAAATTTAAACCAGGTTACAGTAAATTAACATCATAATATAAGGATGGTGTGAAGGAAATCTAGCCTAAGTAAGAAAACGCACGATTTTGTTTCTTATCATTTGTTTTCCAACATAGTACCCTATTGAGAAAATACACTGTTCAAGATGACTTTTCAACTTCTTCATTCCTTCTGAAAAGTAATTTTGCTCGAGCTCTTCAAAATAGTGGAAAGTTTTGGTCATCACTTCATCGTTTGTTGCCCTCCGCATTTTCTTTTAAGTTTGGGCACAGGAAGAAGTCGCAAGGGGTAAGATTTCGTGAATATGGTGGCTGCTCGATCAATTCGTAGCTTAATTGGTTCAATTTTGCCCGCATGACGGCAGCTCTGTGAGCAGGTGCGTTGTTTTGATGGATGAGAACTTTTTTACGAGCCAAACCGGGGCGTTTTTTTTCTTTAATTCGGCGTTGCAACGGTGCAATAATGGTGCGTAGTAATCGCCAGTTATGGTTTTACCCTTTAAAAAGTAATCAATAAGAAGAATGCCTTATGCATAAAAAAAACAGTTGCCATCACCTTACCGATCGATCGATTTGTCTATTGACATGTGACCAAATATGTTGAAGGATCAACTAAAATTAACCCACTTCTGCGAGAGTCCTGTGGGTTAGGATTCTTAATTTTGATATGAGCGAATATAAGTTGGTATTTTGAAATTAAAGATGTTTATTTATAAAACTATATCTATTAATTAAATAACAAAATCGGTGAAATGCACAAGTTTAACGTTTTATGAATCATGTAAAGGACTTAAGTGTGAAAAAAAAAGGATTTATTAAATAACTTAACTTAATGACGGAATGCTTTTAGAGTTATTAATTCATTTATTAACTTATCGCTAGTTTAAACGAAACATTTGTAGATCAACATATAATTGCAATTTTCAAATGTTTTATAATAAAAAATGCTTATATATTTCGTATTTGCTAATAACCTACTAGAATTATTTAAAAAACAATTTATTGAAACATACGCAAAATAATTTATATAGAACAATTAAATTTACATATCATGTATTTAAATTTAAAATGATTTTGCAAGTACTTTATCTAATTATACGAGGAAGGTTCAAAAAATATAAATATACTACCATCTCTTTGCCTTTTTCGGTGGTCCTTCGGCATTTTTCTCCACTGAGTTGATTGTTCCTTCGTCTCCGGCGTATAGTAATAAACCCACGTTTCATCAGCAGTGACGTATAGACAAACGTTCAGGTAATATGTTGCAGCTCACGGATTTTGGTTCGGCGGCTTGCCATAATCATATCATGGATTTTGTTGACAATTTCTGGTGTAGTGAGGATATTTGTGGATCCTGGGTGCTCATCATCAACAACACTCACAAATTCCGACCACGAACAAATTCAGCTCTCCAAAATTTAACTGTTGCTAGCGACGCTACAGACTCGCCATAAATAGCATCCAGTTCGGCTTTGATTTCAGCATTGTTTTCCCCTTTCTTGTGAAGGAAATTAATCACTGAACGATATACGACTTTCTCCATTTTTCATAAAACACAAAACTTGTTTGCATGTCACTGCTGTAAAAATTCATTTCTAATTGTTATTTTTGCTTTAAATCTTGACAGACGTCATATGTTGAATGGCAGATGTCAAAACCAATACATGTTAAAAAACAAATGATCAACTCACCCCTTGTACTTTACTTCTACATATTAAATTAATAAGACATTGGTCTTACATTCGTGTGTCTATATCAGATGATATGATTAGCTGGATAGTAAGTCGCGACCTGAACAGTTTCAATTCCAAATCCTAGCCTTGTCCTTGACTTTGGCTCAACCTTCCCAATGGAATGCATGCAATTTCCGTAAAAACTCGAGCCAAATTCTGGTAAAAACTGAAATATTTTCCCTATGTAAATCGCTGAGAGAGTTTAAAGATTTAAGGTTGCCAACAATATTTAAAATTTAATTTTCCTTTCTAATATAATACTAATCACGGTGTCCAACTAACTGTGGATATTTAATTAATCCCTTATATATTTTCGCTACGCGGCAATGTCAATATGTTATACCAAGTAATAAATGCAAATATTAAATTGATAAACTTATCATTTAGAAAAGGACTATTTCTAGACACTTAGGTTTAGTAATAGCTATTTCAAACCAAGAAGCGTATTGGCCAATATCCATTCTTCCAGTTTTCTCGAACGAGTTTTGAAATACCTGTCGTTCTTAAAAGAATAGCGAGTTACATTCACCTCGAATATTATAAGGTAATATAAAATAATAATTTGATTTATATTGACTCAAGCATAACTTAAGAAACGCTTCTACTTAAGAATGTATAATTGTATATTACGATTGGACATCGGAATATATTCATTTCCGTTACTAACTAATACAATTAATTACATTTTAGGTAGAAATATCTCTCACGCATATTCCGCTTTCAATTGTTATACATATGCACTGCGAGTCTTCAATTATAAGCTAGTTAGAATATTATTTTAATTCTGGTTTTACATTGCTAGATTCAACATGTATATAATTTATTAGATATTTAGTTTTCTATTGGAACATAAATCAACATTATTTATGATTCCAAATCATATTATAATCAGCTTTATTCCAAACTCCAAAATTATTTTAAAGTTTATAATTAGAAATAAAAATACAAAATCAAATCTGTTCTTTATTTTCATTTACAATTCAACTAAACTCATTACAATCAAATGAAAACAAAAGAAATTAAAACTCATCTCGAATAAGCTTGTAAATATTTTTCAAAGTAAAAGATATTTTTAAAAAACCAAGTTTCCTAGCCGGAAACTTAACTAGCGGACAATCTTTGTAAATAAAGCGTAGTTTGGTATTGGAAAATATCGCACTCTAAACAGATTGCTTTGAAAAAACTTTGATGTGCATCGCATTCTATACCATTGTTAAAACTTTGTGAAACACTGGTGAAACACAATTTCACTTAAGTCAGCGTCCGATTGGTTCATTCTTGTGTCCGTAATGGACTACAAGTAATGCAATTACAAAATTTGGTCAAATTTTGTATGACAATATCTACTGGATTCATTTTGGGGATAAAATTTTTTTAAAGTTCATAAATGATTTTTTTTTCGTATCTTCTAGATCATAGGTGACCAACCCGTGGCCTGCCAGGGTTTAATTTGTACCCCGTGGACCTGAACAAACATTTATATTTTTAGGTTACATTTTTATGTACACCAAAAGATGTTTCCATAATGCGTAGTTAATACTTATGAGAGTATTTGAGCTATCACAATTTTTTTTCTATGTTCATGTTAAGAAACCATCACAACATTATGCTGATTTTAAAAACGCGCACATCGATTTGGCGAGGCGTGGTGGAGGAGCATCTGCGTAACTGTAGCGGTAAGTTCCCAACGATGTTGGACGTCTGGTTGCTTACCGTTTGTGTGACTTCGATCTATGGTGATTTTGCAATGTGCCTTGAACAATATTGACATACAAATTAATAAGAATATCGTACAGTATTACAATATTGAGTATAATATTGACATACAAATTAATAAGAATATCAGAGGATCTATCGTACAAAATTGGATCTATCTATCGTACAAAAGTCTTCTTTTATAAGTGCAGTAAAGGTAGGCAAATCCATTCTTTGTTTCTCGAATCTGGGAAAAATAACCTCAAATTGGGGGTTAACACAAGGTAATTTTTAGTCAAAGTGTCTCACATTATTTTTCCCGGATTAAATAACCTTATTATGGTTGGGTTGAAATATGCAGGTTTCTCTTTCTGTTTTATATATTAAATTATGGATTTATTATCTTCATTTTTGTTGAATCCAAAGCCCACAATAGCCTCGAGTAGAAGAGATGATGGATCGAAGAAGAGAAAAGAAACAAAAATTCAGGAACTTACAAGCCAGTTGGACAATAAACTATTTTTTCGTGAAATTTTCGTGGAATAAAACAAAGCCTATATATTTGATGTGGAATGAATCTGCTGCTATTTTAAAGGAGTATAATATTAAAAGACGCTACAAAACTAAACATGCAAATCAGTTTAATGAGTACAAGGTACAATTGCGGCAAGGCAAGGTAAATGACCTAAAAGAAAGATTTTCTGCACAACGTCAGATATTTACTAGAGCAGTTCAAGATTCAATGTAGTGTAGAAAAGCTAGTGATGCAGTGGCGAGAATACTAGCAAAAAGAAAACAAACCTTCCGCAGATGGTGAAATTGTTAAGGAATGCCTGGGAAGCGTGTCTGAAATTCTGTATCCAGAAAAGAAATGGATTTCTCAAAAATAAGCCCGGCTCGTCAAATTATTACTAGGACAACATTGGAAAACATATCGAATGGTAGTTAAAAATCGAGCATCTGAGTTTATTTGTTATGGTCTAGCATTGGATGAAAGTACAGACATTACAGATACCGTCCAAGTGGCGATTTTAATAAGGGGCGTCGATATAAATTTTAATGTAACAGAAGAATTAGATGCACTGTATTCACTTAAGGGGACTACTCGTTCACAAGATTTATTCCAAGCAGTTACATCGACATTAAATCGCTTTTCTTTAAAGCTCAACATCTATCGGTATCTATCATACTTCGATTATAAATTTTCATTGCATTATTCATCAGGAGAATTTATGTTACAAATCTCTTAAAATGGACCACATAATGAAGGTCCTCATTAAAACAATATTTCATCACATTTTATGCAGAAGTAAGATGGTTGAACCGTGCAAAAATGTTGAAGAGTTTTTGATTTGAAGCAATAAGTAAATTCATTCCTCGCAAGCAAGTTGAAAAGTGGATTTGCGATTTTTCGTTTCTGGTTGATATTAACTAGCCACTTAAATGATATAAATATCCGCATACAAGGAAAAGATCAACTTATTAATAACATTTTTGATATAATTTCCGCATTTGAAATGAAACTTGGGTTTTGGGAACAACAGATAAGGACAAAAATCTTTATTCATTGTCCTTCATTACTATTGCAAACAGACGTCACACGGGTGCTAGCGAATAACTACGCTTCGTTGATATTCAACTTAAACATAAATTTGAAAATCGATTTCAAGACTTTAAAATGTATCGCTTTTTAGGGCATTTGCTTCACCATTCTCGGTAGATGTTAATTTACTACCATCAGATCTACAAATAGATCACTGTGATATAGCTATTGTGTATATTTATATTTATTTGAACCTTCCTCGTACATTTAACTAAAGTACTTGTATAATTATTTTAAAATTAAATACATGGTATCGAAATTTAATTGTTCTATATAAATTATTTTGCGTACGTTTAAATAAATTGTTTTTTAAATAATTTTAGTAGGTTATTAGCAAATACGAAATATATAAGCATTTCTTATTATAAAACATTTGAAAATTGCAATTACATGCTGATGTACAAATATTTCTTTTAAAATAGTTGTTTAAGAGAATAAAAACAGTTAGTAGCGATAAGTTAGAAAATTAATTAATAAGAATCTTTAAAAGCATTCATCATTTTAATCTTTAAAAGACATTAAATCATTTATAAATTTACATTTCAAAACTTTTCTTATTTTTATTCACACTTAAGCCCCTTACATCATTCATGAAACGTTCAACTTGTGCATTTCACTGATTTTGTTGTTTAATTAATAAATATAGTTTATTATATGTAAACATCTTTAATTTCAAAATCCCAACTTATATTCGCTCATTTCAAAATTAAGAATCCCAACCCATAGGACTCTCGCAGAAGTGGATTAATTTTAGTTCATCCTTCAACATATTTGGTCGCAGGTCAACATATTTGGTGTTAGATGTCTTCAAGGTTTTTTTTGATTTTCAAAGATTAGGGTTTTATGCGTATGCATAGACTAGGGTTCTTATCACAGCAGCGAATATAATTTATCAGTTTCATTCGAATCAAGTTCATTATCATATTAAGTTAGACAAAAACCTATCACGTGAGCAATAAAAGTATAGCTAAAAGTTTTTTTCGCGATAAAAAAAAATACAATCAAGAGGTCCAGAAAACACCGAAATAGTTCCAGATACAGCAATAGCAAAATACCAGATAGAGCAATAGCAACAGCAACTCACCAAATGTCAAATCAGAACACGCCTAACAGATGTTCACCTAGAAAACTCTTTGCGAATAGCAACAATTTCATATATTTGCACTAAAATTAAATTAAATAATTTTTCCAGGAAATAAAAGACAATAAATTCTATTAATTGACATTACTATCTCTAAACAACCAATTTTTTTTTTGCTATTATACGATCTATATATATATTTGCTTGATTTAAATAATAATAATAATAATAATTGATTGTGTGCCCCGGCAAGAATTCTCATGTCCAAAATCTGGCCCGACTGCTGAAAAGGTTGGCGACCTATGTTCTAGATCAGTGTTTCCCAAAGTGTGCCCCCAAAATGTACCTCCTGGAACACTAGAAGAGTTTAGTTGGGGCACGCGCTGCATCGAGCAAAATCCAACAAACTCGTGCAACAAGCAACAAACATAGAAAAATAATAAAAAAACCTTGTTTCCTATAAGTACAATTGGGTCTTTTTATGCGATAGATACGTTCTATAACAAATAGCGGACGTATACGTTAGGTATGTGCCGTCTCGAGAAGTAATACAGGATTTAACAGGAAATGACAATCAACAAATCCTAGAAACTTCTTATCATATGAGGTATCCAGGTTTAACGGATATACGGGAAAACATTTTGTTTTGCAAACCAATGTCAACAACCAGAAGAGGAGATATTTTTCTTATGATCGATTTATTATTTGAACAAGAATGATTAAGTCGGAATTAGTGTTTCAATATTTAAACTGAGGCTGCAGCTACCATGACAGCATCTGAAAAGGGATTTTTGACGAGAGTAAAACAAATGAATCTACAAATTAAATCGATTGTTTGTTAAATAGACAACATCTTGCTTCAAAATAATATCACCCGAATTATTTAGGAGAAGCCCAGCAGCACCTATAGCCTAATTTGAGCCATCATCTAATTTGGACAACCAAGATATACAAGGACTGCTGAATTCTCAGCGAAATAGGATGGACAACTTGTTTTACGTTAACGTAGAAGTGGTTAATGCAATCATATTTATGAAAAAAATTATTTCAGACGTTAAGTCGTCTGAACATAAGTCATAACAAATCTTATTACATCATCACAAAGCTAACTTATTTATCTATCAGTTACCGTAATAATTTTGAGAAGTTAGGTTAAGTTGAGGTTAGATACAGTATTAAACGTTATTTATTCAAGCTTCCTAATTTCGGCTGTAAACTCTTGTCTCAATTGGACCGGTCTAAATTAGGCATCGGTGGAATTTTACGTTGTGCAATACATTTCTTTGAAATATATTTATTTATGGGGTAGCATGTTTTGTATTTGATGCTAGAGAGGTGTATAGAGGTTTCTTCTGTGGAGCCTCAAATTTATCAGCATTAATTTCTCCTTTAATGTGATATTCTAAATTTCTTTTATAAGAAAAATAAAATTTTACAAATATTTTCGGGGTTACAAAAGAGGGCAAAAAGAGGACATTATGGACGATGGTCTTCAAACGATTTATTGATAACTACTGCCGCATAAAAATGGTGATCTTCGTTTGAATTAATGCAGTTGTGTGTATAGAGTTCCTACAGAAAATATCAAGAGACATACTGATGAAAAGAACTCCGTTGGTAATAGAGTTTAAGCATAGGGTAGACCTCCCGATATTTTCTCCACATATGGATAAAATTATTTCTGAGCACATCCTTTATCTTGAAGAATGTATTTTTTTCGGTTTAACAACTAAGAAAGTCAGAAAACTGGCTTTCGATGTTGCAGAAAATTATGATTTACCAAATAGTTTCAATAAAGATAAACAAAATTGCTGCTAGAAAATGGTTCTACGTTTTTCTGAAACGGAATCCCCATCTTTTACTCTTTTACCCCAGAAACCTGAAGGAACGTGAATGGCAAAAGCAAGAGGCTTTAAGCAAGGAAATGTCTATTATTTATTCGATCTGTTAGAAGAGATTGTCGGTGAGCATAAATTTACAGCCGACAGTATACATGGATGAATCAGGGTTTAGTACTAGGCAAAAAGGTCTTCAAAAACGAATTGCTTGTAAAGGAAAACACCAGGTAGGAAGTATAACAAGTGGTGAACGTGGCCTCAATACAACCATGGTATGTACGGTTAGTGCTGCTGATCTATACATTCCACTAATGATAATTTTTAAGAGGAAAAATGTAACATCGATCTCAAAATTGAAGCACCCCCGCTAGTGTTGTTACGATTTTGGGCACGGGATACATTAACTCAGAACCATTTGTTGAGTGGCTGATACATTTCCAAAAGCATGTCAACTGCAAGAAAGATAATAAAGTTGTTCTACTTCTTGATGGTCACACGACACACAGCAAAAATTTTGATTGCTGTGTGATTGCTGTGTGCTGTGTGTAGGAAGAATGGAATCATATTACTTCAACTATCCGGCCGAACAATCTACCATTTGTTGCCTTCAGACATACCTTTTTTTACTTAAGCTCAGGAAAAGTTCCTTGGCTTAAGCAGTGATGGTGATGATGACGATGATAATGGTAGTGATGACAACACATCGCAGAACGAGAACAAACGATTTAAGTGCTTGCTTGACGAAATATCACCGCGAGCAAAGATAACCTCACACCTAGGTAACCCTTCGTCTTCTCCCAGTGCACCGATAGCCCAGAAAGCAGTCGAAATAATCAGCAGCCCTTATAAATCTAAGTTAGAGCAAACATTAAAGAAAATAAGATCACCAAACTTTGACAAAATGTAGAAACACAATTGAAACTAATAGTTCATGGTTTTGTGTGAAAAAACCAAGAAAGAAGAAATGATTTCATGCATTGTAACATCTTTGCATGAAATGTCGCACTTGATACACATTCAGTGTGCAGGTGCTAAAACCAAAACCTTTTTTGTTGCAACTGCCGTTAAGACAACTTTGGTCCAATTTGGGAAACTATGGTTTAATTTGGGAAACTGACTTCCTTATTTGTACCGATGACAAGAATTTTTTGGATTCAAGTTTCTTTTCCACTACTTCATTTTTATTAAAAGTTCTTATGTATCTATATATATATTGAAAAATGTCAAAATGGTCATCCAAATTAAACTACCTTCCCCTATCATTTTGGATGAAATTGTTGAGTCAATTTTATCAAATAAAGAGCTCTTAACTGTATAATTTTTCGCGAACTTTGTTTCAAATTTGGTGCGCAATATGAACATTTACTATATTATTCTGAAGATAGATGGCTGCCATGGGGCAATGTTTTTCGAAGAGTATTACCATTACGGATAGAAGTCAAAATATTTGTGAGAGAAAGAAATATCAAATATTTTATTTGAAATTAATAATCTAAATACGTATATCAAAACGTGTATCGCAACGGCATAATCATACAATTATTGAATTAACTAAAAAAAATTACATTCTTAAAATAAATTTTTGTTCCATTTATAAATAATTTTGTTATAGGTGATCCATGGCTTATCATCAGAGTAATGGGTACCTTTCATCAGTCTCTACTAAATGTATTAGCAGCTACTCACTGCCAGACCTATGGTAAGTAGTTTTATATTTATGTTTTAATATCTCTCCTTTCTCTATTGTTAATGTGTCCTATTTTGTATTTGTATTTTGACTTCAGTGTGACTAAAGCTAGTGAAAACTTTAATTCATAAATAAATTATCCAAGGTGTATTACAACATTGGTAGGCGTAACGACCGCCGTCGGTAAAACACAAGCAGAAGGCTGGCTACTATGGCTACGTTTCTGCTCGGTAGAACGCATTAAATGTTTACATTTAAATTTTGAAGCCGAATTTTCCCATGTGGGGGCGAGTGTAGCAATAAAATTTGTAATCGTTATAATGTAGTACATACTTTTTGTGCAATTAACATTCAAGAGTCATCTAATTTATTGAAGATGGCTAGGTTCTTTGAAATGTTTAATGGTTACAGCATTTGGTGTAGTATACGAACCAGTTGCATGTAATTTATAACTTTGAGATTAATTTGAATTTTAGTTCATGAAATATAATATAATTTATAAACATTCTGAACATTATGGAGAAATAAGGTTAATGTAAAGAAACTTGCTTCATTGCCAATCCTTAATTTACTTAAACATATTGGGAGAATAGATATCGTTGCAATGTCACAACCAGAAATTAATTATAATAGTTGTTCTTAATTAAGC
>WYDF02299309.1:0-15692 GCA_009867245.2 Adranes taylori
ATTAAAATATATGTTGAAACGCAATTGTTGGGCAACAATTAAGCAGGCAACTTACTCTATTGCTTTGTGAAAAAGACGATACAATCAAACGCTACTGGGTTGGAATCACTTATTACCAGTCCATAATTGGCTCAGCTTATTCACTTGCTCAAATCGTTAGAATTGAGTCCTCTTGGTAGTATATATGTTCCTCAAGTCAACTCTCTTTTAACTCATTTTTGTACCTGAATTAATTTTTCAACGGTAATTAATTTCAAACATCCTGTTTCTAAACAAGTTGCATTTCATAACAATTAAAAAAAAATTCGATACAGACACTTCATAAAACTGTTAGAAATCAGCTTTCGAGCAAAGACGCCGCACATTTTGCAAAATTAAAATATATTCCGGCTTCCTCCTACAATAATATTGTTCGAAACAAAATCAAATGAATCGTTTCACTCCTATCGAGGAGAATATATTTTAATATTTTTTCTGCACCAGTTTCGGAGATTCAAACGTTTCAACTTTACATCGCGTTTTGTCGTATTCTATTCAAAATATTTAAATCTTAAACGGAAATTTTAAACGACTTTAAATATAGAGACATACAGACGCATACACAGAGACAAATACATGGGCACGAGTTAAAAGAGTTTTTTCACATTTTATTGCACAAGAGTTATACGTTAAGTGATATATGTTTTCAAGTTGTACATGTTATTTCTAATGTTAATTTCTGACTTAAGTCTCATGTGTTATACACACATAAGTAATTATTTCTAATATGTGCATTAGGTTCTTAATTAGAATACCATACAAGGTTATATTCTATTTAACTGACCGCTGATTGGTTTATACGAAGTAATATAATAATAAGTAATACCGCTTCATATTCAAAGTAATATCGCTTCATATGTAATTAAACAAGTCATCATCAAGTCTACGAACACGGTTAACTGCTTATAAAAGAAACTAGCTTTGCAATTTTCTGTAACATTTTTATGGCAATTGTGATTGGTTTGGATCCAAGTGAGCTAAGGGATTGAGCAGAGTTGGAGGCAAGTGATTGAAATAAAACTAAAGCCAGGCATACACGCTCAGTTATATTGCGCAATAAAACTGTGTAAAAAACTGAACGAAGAACTGGACTTAAAAACTATTTTCTTCTTATCCACACTCAGCGCAGTTAAATGTACAATTTGCTCATTTTTCGTAAAAGGTACAAATAATATATAATTTTTTAAGTTTAGTTGAAAAGTGCTAGTAATTAGTGACGTGTAAAAGAATGGGACTTATTTATATGATGACGGGTGCTGCACTTTTGAAAACAAAAGGAAGAAATAGAAAGAAATTATGGAGTAAACAATGGTTTTTAAGAAGAAATATCACATCAGACATTAACAATTTACGTGAGTTAAATGCAAGTGCAAAGGAAGATTATAGGAATTATTTAAGAATGGATGAAGATAGATTCAATCTGCTTTTGAATAAAATTTCCCACTTGATCACGAAAAAGCGTACTTGTATGAGAGATCCAATTTCACCAAAAAGAATACTGATAGCCACTCTAAGATTTCTGGCAACCGGCAGGAGCTACGAAGATTTTAAATTTTCAATGAGAATCTCACCACAGGCATTGGGATCAATTATAATTGAAACTTGAAACTCTATAATATCAGTTTTGACGGATTTTACACAAGTAAGTACTAACTTACGATGTCAGGATAAATGGGAGAGTTTATGATGGGGGTGTTATTCAGATTCTACATATTTATGCAAGAAACTAAATATAAAACCCCAACTCTGATACGTTACCCAAGAGTACAAAATGCGCGGATAATGTTTTCGTTGGAAACGAGACTTTTCAACTACAGAAACATATTATGAAGCCATTTTCTCAAAGTGTGCTCAACAAAGAGCAACGGATATTTAATTCTCGCTTATCTAGGGCTAGGCGAATAGTTGAAACTGGTTTCGGAATTATGACTACCCATTTAAGAATACTTAATAAAATAACTTTGCCACCAAAAAAAGTAGATACAACTGTACTGTCCTGCGCCTATTTACACAACTTCTTAATTAAAACAAAAAACAATTACATTGTACAAGGCTCAATCGATTATCAAAATATGGAGAGAAAATAAGCCCATTTAAAAGTTAATTCTTTTTCTTCATCCATTTGTGCGAATGAGATGAGTAGTACCTTTACAGCATATTTCAACAATGAGCGTAAGGTGGAGTAGCAGGATAAATTTTGTTAATTTCACTTTCTTATTATAATAATACAATAATAAAAAAATATATTTTGAAATACTTTTTCCCTTAACATAAAACGTTTCAATGATGAAGTCATTTTATTATGAAATCAATTAATAAAATTAAGTGATTTTAATTTATACAACTAATTTGATTCTTAGACAATGCGTAAATAACTACAACATTTCTTGGTTAACCATCATGACTTATGAGTATCCAAAGTACGTAAATTGGAATAGCTGACTTTTTTTCCACTTTATTGTACTATTTATTGTAGAAATGTTTCTTTTTACGAAAAGTGATTTTAGAAACAATCTATCGAATCGTCCGGTGATTTTGCTCATTATGTTACAGACTTAATAGTGCTACTAAAAGCAGGATCGTAATTTGTTTATAACTACTATAATGCTTTTTATTGTTATTCAGTTTGTAACAGAAAATAAATACTCTTGCATGAGATTCAGGGTTATGTTAGGAATTCGTTTGTTCTTATTTCTTATAATAAAGTGACGAACTAAATATGATTGTACGTAATTTATTGTGTTATGTTTCTTTCGCTATGAGTACGGTTCTGGAAGCTTATTCTCTTCTGTACCAACGGCGTTGAA
Organism: Adranes taylori; assembly: GCA_009867245.2. NCBI lineage: Eukaryota > Metazoa > Arthropoda > Insecta > Coleoptera > Staphylinidae > Adranes > Adranes taylori. The sequence continues at coordinate 2,847 of WYDF02299309.1, forward strand.
GTTACAATAGTCGACGTTGACTGGATTAAATAAATGAAGCTTGGTTGAACCTACGTGGATGTAGGTCCAACCTAGCATTGGCAGATGTAGAACTTTATCGATGCGCTGTTGTAGTAGGAGTTTCGTGATGTTCTTGTATTCTCGAATGGTCGGTGCTTTCTAACGTCTTCTTCTCTTGTTACTTTCCATGTCTTGCATTGTTGTCAACATTGGCTTATTTTGACGGCGTCTACCGCAAAATAAGCTTCTGAGGAAGGTTTGAGGAAGGTTATACTTCCGACCAATCAAGTTTCTTCCTGATATGTTAAGAAAATTTAAGGATAAAAGTTGCATTATTTTGCTGACTGTTATCTAGTTACAGTGTAATTTCCAAACGGTGGTGGGTCGCATCAGCGGTAGAAATAGTAGCTTCATGCGGTCGACATCTCAAAGTATCGCATAGAAAACGCCTCCTACAAAAATACATTAATCTAATATCCAATCAGAGATCAGCCAAAATAACAAAGGGTGAAGACTTGTTAAAAAATGTAGTGGGTGGAAATGTCGTTTTAAAACAGTTCTTTACTAACAGAAGGAAAGCTTTAAAAACTGTTGTTTTCTTTTCAGTAAAGAAAGTCGCCATCATTAAAGAAATACGTAAATCGTAAATCTTAACGTATATGACACCTCACCTGAGCAATACATGAAAGCACTCCGCTCGCTGGCAGTCTTTTCACAAAGCTTTGATAGGTAGAAGCCGCCCGATTATTCGTTTCAGTGAACCTGTTTGATGTTTTAGTTGTATAGATGTGTGTACGTTTGTCGGGAGCTGGATCTTCTAACCGACCTTTGGGATTCTATGTTAACCTATTAAGATTATATTGGATAATTTATATATTATTTTTAATTTAATTAATTTGTTATGATATTGATTAGTTGTTTGGTTAGGTTGTATATTATATTATATTTAATTGTATATTATATTTCTTTGATGAATTTGATTACTCAATGTAGATATATTGTTAGAGTATTTCTCATTCAATTTATGATTTATTACGGAATTGCTTATTGCGACTATTAATTAATTGAATTAATGAAAATCCTATATCATGCTGTTATGACATGTAGACTCACTATTTTGTATAAGTTAAAATCGGATTTGTTACAAAGCATTTTATTTTGAATAAAGTATCATCTAATTTTATTAACAATGACGAATCGTGATTAGGATGGATGGATGTAAAAATTACTACGACTTTTAAATTTATTAGTCGATAATTGATAGAAATATTTAGCAAACTTATACGGGTGCATTTTAATTTTATAAAAAGTACTGTACAATTGTCTTATAGCATAGTGAAGATTTCGTTTTTTGGTGTTACAAACGTAATTTTGTTAAAAAAAGTCATAATTTAATTTGCGGTCCTTTTAAATTTTGTAGTTGTAATAAAATGAAGAATCGTCATTTAATTAACAAAATATTATAGTAATTACTGATACGAATTAGGACGGTATTGATGCATTTGCGGTTTACTAGAAAGTCATAAAATAATCTGCAATGCAACGAGCTTTATTTCTATTTTATTTTTAAATACAGATCTGTTTAATACTTTTGGATAATTTTCGGTATGTTTATAATCTGATGCAAGTAGGTTAACTTAGTCTATACATTATATTCTATTAAATTAATTGCAGTAAAAGTTCGCTTGCATCGACAAATACAACAGAATATAGCCACATTCCATTCTTAGGAAACCAAATTCACGGTCGCACGATTTTGCTGTTCCAATCCGGGGGCCCAGTTTAGGCCGGTAGACTTGTCTAGACTCTAAAGCGACATTTGGGGAGTTTGCAAAGATTATTCAAAAATAGCTTGATATTGAGTTTAGTAGTACGCGATTCTAATTGTTCTAATTAAAAAGTTTTAAAATTATATCTATAAAGTCAGTGCAATAACAAAGCATCAAAAATGGGTACACTCATGTAGGATGTTTCTAATTGTTCGCTTAACTGTGAGAATGCTAGAGCTGATCGGAAGAATTAAATTGTTTTAAATAAATTTAATTTACTTTTACTAATAATTTACAAACGAATTTAGTCAAACATGTTTATTTTATGTAAATTTCATTTTATTATATTTCTTATTATATTATATTGTTTTATATATATATTTTATCATTTTATTAAAGTAATTTCCTTCATTTTAACCCCTGATAAGTTTTAACAATTTTCAGTAAGCCCTGGTACTCTTTGTTTATCTGAGTAAATACCCCCCACGTCACTATCCTTTAAAATAGGACGTGATAATATGGTTATGAAATAAATGATGATGAATTGGGATTAGTGGTTTATGTTGGGTTATTGGCGTAAATCCATGTGCACCTAGCCTGAAAACAATGTACTTACTTAGGTGGTGTCTCTTCTCCTGCTTGTGCTGTATTGTTCTATAGGTTGTTCCGAGTCCTTTTAGTTGCAAAGGTGGAAAACAAATGGTGTTATTCAAACATTAATTATACTATACCAGGTCAATACTCGTGATCTCGAGGATTTCACTTATCATGGATTTATTTTACACTATTTATAAAAACATGATATATTTTAAATAGTTATAAATTTTCACTTATATTTTATGTTGCGTATACATTTATTTATTTATTTTACCATTTATATAATTTATATGTTTAATCAGCCTACTACAACTTTACCAAGGTTAATCTTAAACTAAAGATATTTTCTTTAATTACTTCAGGTAAGATTGTTATATTTTTGGTCAAGCATTATTTGGTAAGAAATTTTTATTAAATCAGGTGCACAGCTTTATAATTCCTCATTCCAGATTTCTAGAGGATTTGAATTTTAATTATCCGGCTGTCTGAGTGTTACGTATTTTATGTATTATCTGTGTATGTATGTACAATTATTTCTCTTTGATTTTAATATTTTATGGTATATATTTAACAAATTTTGGAATTCGGTGAGAATGCGAATCATAGTAATGGAAGTCTGTGTGCAAAGTATATTGTTAGACAGAGTGGACGCCTGGAGTAAAACAAAGAGCGGAGATGAAGGAGGTGATATGTGAAGTATTAAGGAGAATTGGAGTAGAAAAGTCAATCGAGTAAGATAATTTTACAAGAATGTATGAAGTATAAATGTTGAAATAAAAGAATGAAGAAGTTAGTAAACTAGGAGAAACAGGTTATGAGAATGAGAAATTGGTAAAAATCGTATATTTCAAAAGTCTGGAGGATGAAAGATAGGGTATCTATTTGAATGAAGAGGTAGAAAGTGTATGAAAGAATGGTCCACGGAAAGATGCTTAGAGAAAATATTTGATATGAACAAACCTGTCTGTAAATGAAGCTGAGATAAAGATGAATGGTATTAAGTTGCAAAAAAGATAGAGCAGACTGACAAATGAGACTTACAATAGGAAATATTTATGTATAATGAATAGAGAGTGAATGATAGAACACTTGACATCAGATATGAGCATGGAAGAAAAAAAGGATGATTACGAGATTTAGATGTGAGAGGCAAGGGAAAAAGATATTGAATAAAAGAGAATAAGAGGATATGCAGGATATTTGGAGGAGATGAGGAGAGGTGTTTGACGGGGAATGTAAAAATGTATTTGGAAGGAGAAATTAAGTGTAATGGGATAATGGAAAGAATAATTTAGGAGCGAAGGAAAGGAGAAGTGAAGTGAAGGGATGAAATAAAATAAAGGTTTAAGATTCCTTATTACATTTAGGGGAAGAAAAGTAGGAGTTATGATGGGATGTTTGATCTTTATATTGTAGTTTCTGTTTTTGTCTTCTTTTTTTGTAAAGCGTGTTATAAGTTATGCCAATGAAGCTTTTGTTGATTGATTGGCATATTTTTGACATATTTGCACGTTCAATTTTGAGGCATGAAGTTGAGTAGAAATCAATATCTTCAATAAGGTATTGAGCAAAAACACAATCAACTCAACCGGAAATGGCAGAGCAAAGAATATTTATTTATTTAGGGCGTAGTCAAACTAATAAAAGGTTATTTGCGGGTTTTAATGAATTAATAAAATTGATAATTAAACAATAAGTTATGACACCTTGCTTGATTAAGACCAAGATTCAATATTAATAAAGAAGCAAATAAGACCCATGAATTAATAAAACACAATTGATGTTAAAATACTCTATTAATTATCATTCATCAAACAATTTAGCATGTAACTACTATTATAGGGGGTTTATGAATTGTGCCAAATAATAAAACAAGTCTGGTTAAGATTTATTTGATTTACATCGATTTACATCGATGTTACTACGAATACAATACAGTTGTACTCCCAGCTGAAAACAAATGAAGTAACGACGAAGCAACATTTAATTAATAATAATTATTATTAAAGAGTAATTAATAAAGACTGGGTTGACTAATAACTTAACAAATATAGTACTGTTCTGACTTATTAAAATTGAATAAAGGTTTATCTTCCAGCGATACAATTTATTTTCAATACGTGTGTTAATGTTAGTATGCAAGATTTACATTAAAGTTAATAGTTTCTTAGCTTGTTATGAAATGAAAATTAGCTACATTGAAATAAATTATTTACTCGGAATTAAATCAAAGAATTTAAACTGTTCAATTTCTTTATCAAGATTTATAACAAAATAAACTGACTACTTACATTTGTACATGTGCCATACTGCCCACAATAATGAACAAAAATAATACGCATAATTAGAAATAAAGTAGCTACAAACTGGTTATTAACTGATTGAAATCTAACAAAATTATGAATATCTTTACTACTGATTTTTTGCTCTCTCTCTATCTCCCCCCCCCCTCCCCCCTCCATAATATTTAAAATCTCTACAGTAGAATCTCAAGAATTGAATACGTCTAGTAACAGTTGGCGTTACAATAGGATTTGTATTTTGTTTATTAACTAGACTGAAATCTATTAATTATTCATTTACTATGATGATGAATCTGCTTTGATATTAGGATTACTTTTTAAGCTTTTCAAATTACAAAAATATAATGTTTTGTGTTGCTTTGACACGTGGATATGTGTTAAAATTTGGATACATTCTCTTTCACAAAATAAGAAGCTAGTCACTCAGATGTTAGGAACACTCATTACGTTCTAAAACTTTTCGTACTCTGGTGTACTTGTAATGCTATATCTTGCAAGATATCTGCGATGACCAACTTACTAACATCGCCACCTACGTGTTTTCACTTAACGCAGATCTCTGTACGTCCTCATTGTTAAGCTTAGTGTTTAATACGCGAAACTTTACTTATCTACTTTACTACCGTTAAATGGATCATTATATCCTTATTGACAAACATATATTACACTTTGCAATACTTGCTTGAAATCTAGCAACAGATCTTAACTTACTTGATATTCAATAAACATAGGGTAATGTTATAGGAATGTAATTTATGTAAACTCTCTGCCTTAAAAAAATATTGACTGGAGAAATGTTAAGATTAAGTGTGATGTCTTTGAACAAATGACCAAAAACAAAATTTGAGTGGCTGCACATAAGAGTGAAAATAACAAAATTACCAAACCTGGAATTTCTCACAATAAACAGCGGTTTCAGTAGCATATAATAGGATGAGTACGATCCTGTTGTATGGGTTACAGCTGTAGGCAACTATGACAATATTAAGACGATACTAAATAATACGCAAGGAATATATTTAATAAATAAACGGCAGCGCACACCACCACTGCGCTACAGAATTCTCCACCCCGGGAGTGCTGTCACTATACTATCTGATACAAAAAACAAAAGAAAACTATCTAAACAAAAGAATACGAATCATAGCAAAGATTTGCTACAGAGTGTGAGGATGGAACTTGTGGATAAATGGAAAAGTAGCTGAAAGCCATGCAAAATTAACACGAAAGCTTATTCCGAACATTGAGAGTGGGTTAACCGCAAAGTTAGAGAATGTAATTTAGAGAACCTTACTCAAATCCTAACGGAGTACAAAATATTCTTCACATATCTTCATCGAATAAGAAAACTCGAATATGAGCAGTGTGATGTAGAAACATAATATCCGAAATATACCTTACACAGATGGCCCATTTTTACAGATGACAGACTTAACGTGATTAGTGTAACTAGTATAATTAATTTGGTCGAAAAAAACTACTAACTGTGATATCGTCTAGTAAAAAATGTGATGAAGAAATATGCATATGTGGTAAATCTGTTCAAGGCAGATAGCGATAGCACAACAAAGTCATGAAATAAGAAGTACTAATACAAACCAAGTAAAATAAATAAGATATTAATGAAAATGAGGTGCATGTGCTCAAGTAATAATATCTGGGCAGCAACGGGACTTTGGTAGTAACAGAACCGAGGATGACGTCATCAGTTTGAAGAGTCCAACACTGCTTGAAAAACAAGAAATAAAAGTTGGTTTTCTCAAACTGCAAAATTGCGACATTAAAATTTTTCAGCATACTTAACATTGATTTGGACTTGAAAGTTGAACAAGATACTTAGACTTGAATATTGTTACCATTGCTAAATATCAAAACGCTATGTGCATTTTCACATGTATATATTCCATCGACACTACGTTTAGTTAATTTCTTTCTTGCGTTGATTGCTTAGCAAAATAATATTTCATGAGTGGCCTGTGTTTGCCACTCAAACGTGCATTCAAAGCATGAACAGAGAAAGAGTAATATATAGTTATAAATATATAGGTAGGTATAGCGTTAAGACTTTCTAAATATATTCCCGACGCGATGCAGTTAATCAAGGAAAACAGGACCGCCGCGACGAGTTAATTTCGCCTCGGCACATAGGCAAAGTCCTTTTTCTTTTAGATCACCATGCGGCCTAAATCATACTACAGTGTTGTGCTACTATGGAAGGGTAATTTAGATAGGTATATACATTTCGCACTTCTAACCAGTAGCGGGTATTGAATTTGAAAATTTAGAAGGCTAAGTAATTCAAAGGTTCTTACATACATAAACTTTTATTGTTTCTTTATTCAGCCTATGGAGGTTGCTGCAGATACACTCTTCGTGGATTATTCTATTTCTTCCGAGCTTAATAAATCTCATCTAGTTTGGCTCCAGCCTAGTTAGACACCATATTATCGTGTGATTCGATGTTTTCTGTATCAAAATGTTTTTCACATGACCTGTCGTCTAGCATCTTTCATTCTCAACGCTAATTTGTCAATCTTTCAGAATGGATAGTCCAATATCAAATTAGGGTCGCTGCTTGATTGTACTGTAATGGTGTCTGTGATATTAATATTCTGCATTCGATATGTAAGGCAAAAGCTAATTCACAAGTATTTTCTCTGTTGTGTTTCCGATTAGTGGGAGTGTTTCTGCTCTAAAGCTAGGAACAGGTAGAACGTATTGAGAAAATACATTCTGTTTTGGCAAATTGGAATATCTGATTTTAACACTTTAGTCAATTAACCAAAAGCTGCCCATGGCAAACCAATTCAAAGTCTGATCTTGCGAATTTAGTAATCTGTTCTTACTGTGATATTGTCACACCCCACTCGGGTGGTGACTCGGGTTTTGTTCAGAAGGAGCATTTATTTAACTAATTAAATTCCAATACTTGGTTCCTGGGTAATAAATTAGTAACAACAATTTTAAACGAAGTTAGATTTAATTAAAAATAAGTGGTTGAATTATTTTACAAATTACTAAACTTACATTAGTTGAAGGGTAATAAAAAAGATTATAATGTGATGAGCATGTTAACCCTTCGAAGTTTAATAATTTCTAAATTATAATTGTGATTATGAATAAATTGTAATTTGTAAAAAAGTTAAATTATAAAAAAGATGATTATGGATAAATTACATTATAATAAAAGATGGGGTTTAAATTATTCAAGTAGTTATTAGTTAACAATCTTATTTAATCAACCCTCTAGCACACTACTAATATAATATTAATAGAATAAAACTGTTACATTCTGGCATCAATAATTGTTGAAGGCATGTTGTTCAACGAAGTGTCGCACTAACTACACGTACTGAGCAATACCTAAAATCTGTTCTGCTATCGTGGAATATATCCTTGTATATGCAAAAAGAACCCGCATTTCCCTTCTATGTATTTTCCACTAGTGAACTAGATTAGACATTCCACTCTGCTGAATCGGAATATTATTTTAATCTAGCTAAAATCTTCCTATACTAATAGATCTTTATTAACTTAATTGTACGTTATGAGGTTGCCAACTATATTTGAATTTATTTTCTTTTTTACATCCCGTTGCTAACTAAGGTTCCCAATTATCTGTATTCATTTAGTTTCTACTCTATATTTTACGTTACGCGACATTCCCCCGTCATGGACGAAATGACGTCTCCGCCATTTGTCACAAGCATGACACAAAAATGGAAAATACTTTGATTTTGAATGTATACAATACAAAGGGTTTTTAACTACATTTTAAATGAATATTATTTTTGTTGATATTTAGCGATACTTTGTACAAATTAAATGTAATAAAATGGAAGAATATTTACTTCTCGATTTACCACTTATAGTGGTAAAATGGTTAATCAGGAAATAAATATTCATGTACATAATCATATTCATTTTTCATGTGATCTTCTTGGTCTGGTCTTTTGCCAATTTGCTAAGAAATCAAAATGATATCGTCGATAAATCTGAAGATGTTCAGTTTTCGCTATAGATGTGTACACTCAGATTTCCTATGATTAATCTCTTAAACATGTTTCTCAATCTGAGTATAAAAATCTTAGTATATTCGTTCAATTTTGTATAAGCTATTGTTGGCTTTAAGTTAATACTGTTAAAGTTACATAACGTTTTTGTTATAAACGCTTTAGTTTCAATAGAGAGCACGCCATTGATTGCGTGAACGCAAACGTGTCATAGTGTTTAGTGGAGCGCGCGAAATAAGATGATATAAATAACGGGTTCCGTTTATAATGACGTCACGTCCGGAACTCATTATTTCCCGCCTTATTTGCTGCCGCCTTACTTCAGCGTCTTCTTCCTACTTCGCAACCTGTTCACTATTTCCCATCTATCATAACAGGGTAGCTAATAATTTTTGCACTTTTTAGCTTTAATAACATCAGCAAAAATAGATTGAAAACAATTTTATTATGTAAATGAATATATTTCTTTTAATTTCTATAGAATTTAAATCTGGTTATATTATTTCAATGCAGTTGTTTTTACGGTTGAAGGCAATGCATCTTTCTAATTGCATCAAGCAAAAGGTAAGTAACATTACTTATGTAATTAAAATCGCCACGTCAAATATTATATTTGGTACGAGTTACAAGTCAGCAAGATACGTAATGCTACGTGTTCACTTGAAAAAAATTCGCACGGGTTACTGTCAAAAAATAGACCTCAACTGTTTTGAATCTAGTTACAAAATCTAGTTACCTTTAAGCTAATGATATTAAACAAATTAAATTACACTTTTTTTATTCAAATTTCCCGCCAAATTCCAGACCGTAAATGATCAGTTTGTCACCATATTCGATTGTGTAATGACAGCTGTAAAACATGCAAACTATGTCAGACCTCAGAAATCACCTCACGAATGATGTTTAGAATCAGTTGAGATAAAATCTAGAAAGGTGGAAGGGGGGCTGAATTCGGCTGTTAAATTTACTTCTGTTATAGCTATATTCGTTTTATGTTTCTAGACTGGTGACGTAACATTACAGCAGCATTTTAACATTCCTTCATTGGTAATTTATTTTATGTTCATACTCTCAGTAACACTTATGCAAAATCACTTGTTTAGATGTTCAAACCTGACCCTCCCCCCCCCCTCCCCAATTGTCGCCGACGACTCCCATTTTAAATTAAAATACCAGTCTGTATACCCCACCTTTAGGTACAAATCTAGTTACCAGATCACTTTTTAAATCTGGTTACTAACTCTAGTTACTTTTAATAAATTCATCAACATCTACTGTATGTAGGTTATACTTATTTAAAATCCAAAGGTGAACTCACCTCTAGTTTCAAATTCAATCACAAAATATGGTTTTTTTTAATCTAGTTACACAATCTGGTTATTTATATTAAATTTCATCAACATCTACTTTATATAACTTATGATTGTTTAAGTTGCAAATATATACCTACCTCTAGTTTCAAATCTAGTTACTTTTTTAAATCTAGTTACTCTTACTAAACTTCATCAACATCTACTGTATGTAGCATATACTTATTATAAATGCAAGAGTCTAATTGGGGATTTCAAATTTTGTGCTAAACTCGGCAGTCAGAAATACGCTATCAGTCGCCATCTTGTATTTTCAAATGCTGACAAATTCACCGAAATGTCAAATGACGTCATTTCGTTTTTATGCGAAATATTTTTGTACAACCCTGGTTCACTTTTTAGGTAATTATTTTTGTGCCGCGCTTAATAGTATGTAGTTACAAATATAGTTACTTTCTTTGAATCTACTTACTTTTATCTTTGAATCGAGTATCTTTTATTAAAAATTAAAATAGAGAGCCCCGGCGTGCGGATTTCAAATTTCGCGCTAAAGTTGTAAGCCGGAAGTACGCTCTGTATCTAGGCGCCTGCAGTTACAAAGCAATCACATGACGACGGCGACATGACGAGACATAATACTCAGATGGAACGCTGGATACAAATTGTCATTCATCGTCTAGAAGGGGACATTTACTTTAGCATGCTCCAGAAGTTTCAACATTTACTGTACGTAGCATATACTAGTTTAAAGTGTGTATCTATCTTTATTTTCATGGATCCATCACAATGAAGAGGATTCATCACGTTGAAGAGGACGCGGATTATCGTCATCCAGAGATAGATCGTCATCCATAGATAGATCGTCATCCTACTCTACATAGCAAACTATGGTACTCTTAATTTTACTTTTCAATCTCTCTTTGTTGAGATCTGATTGTAATATCCTCATATCAATTGCAACATTGTGTTCAATTCATCTAGCAATGATTATTCTTATATCTATTATGATGATGTGCTATTATGATTATTCTAATATCTTCGTTTTTGTGGTAATTATTCCGTTTTCTCTAGCAGGGCCGGCGAAAGCGGGCCTGCAACGCCTGTATGGCAGGCGGGCGCAAGTCAATGAAGGGCGCTGAACTTCTTCACAAACAACCAAAAATTTATTGTACGATGATCATTGTAAATATTTATTATTCCAAATGTTAACAAAAATAAATTATTAAAAATGTTGTAGTTATTACAAAGTATAGTCAAACAGTTTAAGTTCCTATTTACTCTTCTCTCATTGTTACGGCTTACTGATCATAGATAATTTACATATTTCAATGTAATAAATAGGATCCAATTTTTTTTAATATATTAGTTTGGTTGTAAGGAGTGTAGACATATTACTAAAGGTTAAAATTTATAAGTGATCCTTTCAATGTCAATCTGAAACCTCAATTCTCGTAGAAAGTTATAGGAGTAGTAATTAATGAAGTAATTTAATTCTATTTAAAATTCCTATAGTTCCCAGGTTTCATTGTAAGTTCTCCTACTCTCCAAGAGATAGCGCTATGTTCCAACAATACATCCCTTGTACACCGAGTCTGCCTTCGGCTAGCAACAATAAATCATTAAATTCTGTATATTGCTTTTGTTGTAAACTTTTCTCTTCACTATAATCATGTAGTCTTGTTGAAGGTTTTAATGGCTCGAGAAGCTTATCTAAGATTTTATATCAACGTGGAACGGATTCAGCCAAATTAAAAAAAACAAGAATACTATTAACGTGTTTCTTAATGTACTGAACTATTGTGTTTCAGTTTCCAAATACTACAGGGAATTGATTCTAGCTGGCTGAAACGTTTAATAAACAATGGAATTTTCCTCACTGTTTAAAAACTATAGGTTGCAAATACTTTTTTGATGCGCTAATACACAATATTACAATTTCCAGAAAATATAGGAGTGAATATTAAAATTACCAAACTGCCCGCAGCACTTTTTTCTTGGCGTAGCCAATGCATGTACTTCATATGAGAGATGTGATGGCGAAGTCTGAATATTCTTTCAAGGGGACTTTCAATTTACCTACTATTGTTCCTTTTCCAAACAGAGATATAGCAGTTCCAAATCTTCGACATTGACGATGCAGTTGCACTTGTTCATGCAGTACAAAAAAGAAATTTACATAAACAAATTTCGCAAGAACAAAATTAGGAATGACACATTTATCCTAATACACTGTAGTAGCTTTGAATCAAATTAAAATGTTAACAGACTATAACATATATATCTGGAATGTTGTAGAACAAATTTGATGTGGAAGTACTATTACATTCTTATATATGAATGCAACATTAGACCTGGAAAAAATGATTACGCAAATAGGGCAATGGACATAGCCTAATTGGAAACATGGACCTAAAATCCAAACCCTTCATGGGTAATAGTCATATGTATTACATTTGCTGTAGTTATATATTTTGAGCATCTTTCACCAAACTTTCAAAGACTCCTATCATCCAGTAAAATCAGTGTTATTCAAATTACCAGTTAAGAAACAAATTAATGAGTAAATTAAATTGATATGGGAAAAAATTTGTTGAGTCATGAAAGTAATTTAAGCAAAATGCGTTTAAGAAATTTATTACCATAACTTGCCGATATCGAAATGTTCACAAACGACTTAAATCAGATTAAGTTAGTTTGATCATGGTGGCCTATACGTATCATATTTATTTACAATCAGACAGTGCTTCTCAACACTGACATCTGATGTACTTATTTTCGCTCTTAAGCTTAAAATTTATACAGTAATTAGGTTTTAAGTTATAACAGTTATATGTTATATGTTTGATGTCTATAT
>WYDF02299320.1:0-15691 GCA_009867245.2 Adranes taylori
AAAAAAAATTGTAACTGGTCTAGTTAGTGCGCCCCTAAAATTCTGCGCCTGGGGCCGAAGCCCCGCTCGCCCCACCGAAGTTCCGACACTGGTCGTATACTCCTTGGTCTTTTAGAGGTCTTTTGGTTTTGATTTTTGATGTGTATTGCATACGGTCTTGATTTGGTGGTTTTTTCGAATGAATGATATTTTATCAGCTGTTTTAGAAGCTGCTTCACAACTGCTTGTACTTCAATTGCAGTACATAATATATAATACTAAAACTCAATGTGCTTGCATTTAGAAACATAGAAATAGCATAGTTTAGTGCTGTTTATTTCAATAAAGCGAAAAGGGTTAATACATCAACAAAGTCTAACGTAATTGGTTTACACTCCAGGACTGTAGAAAAGCCATCTTCCTCTCACCTACATTTTCCACTCTGCACGATATTCTGCACACAAAATGTTATTGTAACATTGTGTAGAACACAACAAGCCACGTAACCAGACACATCAGTTTTGTAACTAATTTATCGCATACAGATAATTTAGTTACTATCAAAGTTCAGCGCAAACATATACGATATGCAGCTACACACAGATCGAAAACATCAATAACGGATCTTGCATTAAACATTCACGGTCTAATATTATAAAATATCACCTTTTATCATTTATGATTATATAAAAATTTGATACGGTAAAGTTACGCCAGTCTTGTTTACACTATATTATTGTATTGTATATTAATATTGTTGTTTACTATAGAATTTACTCTTTATACTACACCTTCACTAATTTATAAAATACATAATAACCAAATTCTGAAAAATAGAATATTTCTTGGACCAACCCTAATTGCTAGTACTTCAAAGTAAATTTTAGTAACTTTGCAATTGATAATATTAGGAGAACCGGTAAGTAATGCCGTTTTTTTTTTTATTTTTAATCAATGATGTAATCACCATCCATCGTTAGCAGCAACCTTTTGCCATCTACTGTACAAATTTTCAATGCCAGATCGATACAAATCAATTGGTTTTTAAGCAAAATATTTGGATAGGGCATTTTGGATATTATCCAAATTATCAAATTTTTGCCACATAGAAAGTGTTGTGGCAATCGGAATATATGGAATGGTGGGTGAGGCAATACCTCCCAGCCCAATTAATAAATTTTTTCCAAGGCTCTTCTTGCGCAGTGCGGGCTTGCATTATCGTGTTGCCGTATAACAACTTATTTTGTTGACAATCGCTAGACACTTTTCTATTAAAGATTGATTTATTCGATCCAATTGTTCACAGTAAAGGTCTGTATTCACAGTCTGTTCAGGTTTCAGCAGTTCAAAATGAACACTGGCTTATCAGTGCTTCGGGAATATAAACCTGACTTAGTAGGACTTCGTCGCGATTCAATTGCAGAGAGCTCTTGCCTTTTGGATTATCAAACAAGGCCCATTTTTCGTCTGCAGTGATCAAGCAATTAAAAAACGTTTCTGTATAGTGCCGTTGAAGAAATAAGTTGCACGTCGTTAATCGTTTAGTTTTGTTTTCTTCGGACAGATTATGCTGGACCCGAACACCTGCTCTGCTTACATTCCAATCTCGTGCATATATTCTTCGATGGTTAAAAGTGTTTGACAGTTCCTAGATTGTATGACACGGATTTGCTTCCACTTCCGCCCTTAACACGTCATTGTCTAAAGTTGTTGGTTTTTCTGATCGATACGAGTCAGAAAGATCAAAATTTCCGAATCTGAACTTAGAAAACCACCTTTGGCATTTACGAACGTATAATGCACTTATATAAACATCGCAAACGTTTCTGGTAGAAACTACCCTCGAGAAACTCAAAAAGTATACAATGCTTGGCCTTTTTGCCTTTTTCTCCTTTTTGCCTAGCCGTTTCACCCAAAACTGCAAAACAATTTAAGATTTAATTATTTACAAGTAAGCAAGTCACTTCCTTAAAACGTGCTTTGCCACGGCTTTAAAGTACCCAATCAGCTGATAAATGATAAACAAATATTGATATGTATAGAAATGACATTACTTTCCGGTCACCTCAATATTTTTAAGTTAGTAATTCTGAATATCCTCGAATGAAGATGCTTGGCATTATCATTTGCTTTATTGTTATTATTTTTTTTTTGTTTCATACAAGTTATGGAAATCAATTATTTTTGACCCAAAAAAAATTTAAGCAATAATTAAAAAATATATAATATTTATAACATATATATATATATATATATATATTGGACCAAAACTAATTGGCAGTATATTTTATTTTGTAACTTTACAATTGATAATATTTTTAAGTTAGTAATTCTCAACGTCCTCGAATGAGGACGCTTGGCGTTGCCATATATAATTTGTTTTATTGTTATTATTAGTTTTTGGTTTTATACAAATTTTGGAAACCAATTATTAAGACCCCAAAAAAATTTATGCAATTAAAAAATTTCATAAAGTAGAACAAGCATTAGATAATCTTAAATTTGGATGAGCTTACTTTACCAGTTGTGAAGAATTTGTTGACGATCCTATTGATCGTCCAAAGTTTGTTCCAAATGGAATTTCTCGTAGAATTAGAACCACTATTATTATTTCTGATAATAGGGTACATGAAGAAATAATTAAAGGTCAAACACTTGTATCTTTAACAAAAGATTATTTTGAATTTTATATTACAAGAAAGACAACTATTTTACGATAAGTACATTGATAATTCACCTAAAAAAATGTTTAAGCAAAGACAAACAATGGAAAAGACTACGACGGTTATAGATTCAACCAAAATAATAAAAGTTTATGTATAAAATTAAAATATAATTATCTGTGCTCCTTCCTAACCAATTACAAGTTTGTTGAAGCCGTACAATAATTAAAATGTTAATCCAAATCCACAAATCAAAAAAATATAAACCGCAACCAAAATTATGTGCCTCATAGGACAAGAATATACCGAGGAATAATCCCTAGTGTACTGTAATGTACTCTTTGCAAACTTATCGGCAAAAACATTAGCAAGGTTATTATTGCGGAGATTTTTTCAATATTTATATATAAGAAAATTTGTGATATTGTTCTTACCAAAGGTTGTTTTTGAACTCGTTTTCATTCGACATAGTGTAACGTGAAAGGGCTTACCTAAAATATAAAAAAATGTTATTAAAAAACACAATTTGCCTTATACAAGATCAAAACAATTTACAGTAACTATATAATGCGTTTAAAATAGTGTTCATGATTCATGGTTTTTTAACAAACAAAAGCTACTTCGTCTTCTCTCTGATGAAATAGTTTCTTACACCCTGTATAGTATTTCCTTGTAGGTGCATCAGATTTCTTCACTAACAAAATTTCGCCGACTATTCGCTGGTCCACGAGAGAACAAATCTCTCAATTCGGTTCTTTTCGAGCAGAAACACCTTATGTACCTCCTTTCTCACAGTTGCACATAAAACTTTATATATATATATATATACATTGTATTATATATATATATGTATATATAATACAAAATATATGTTTATGTATATATTGGAAAATGCAATAAAAACAAGGAAAGGGACAATATGTTACGTACCTAAGTTGTTCTATCGATTAATGTGTACGCATTCTGAAGAACGCGATAGTGTGGGAGCACATAATAACCTCCTTATTGCCAATTGGGCCGTGCTTCATGACCTAAGCTGGTTTAACATATGGAGTTGTTTCAAAAGTTTCGCACGCCAAACTGCCTTGATCTTTTGAATTTGTCTACGCACATTCGCCAACCCATGAACCTCCGATCCCTACATTTGCCTACGACGCGGTCAGCTTCTTGGAGCCGCCCGCCTTTAACTTTTGTTACGTGTGTAATGTGATGTTACGTCAGCTCGCTTTTAACTTTTGATTTTCCTGCCCGTGCATTTGTCAATACATGAGTCCCGTGATCCCCATATTTGCCTACGGTGGAGACCGCTCCACTGTCCACTTTGCCGACTTTTGTAAAATTTCTAGACAACTGCTTTGCACGCCAAACAACCTTCAACTTTTAAATTTGTCTACATAGAAATTCGCCAACCCATAAATCTTCCGATCTCTATATTTGCCTGCGACGTGGACAGCTTTACTGTCCGCCTTCTCGCGATATGGGGCGCTAGAGTTCGTCAAATAATGTACCGTTCATTTGCAGAAAGTTTCGAAAATCAGTTGGTTCATTTATTCTTAGATCACCTAACAAATTTTCATGGGTGTGTATTCATTTCTTTTTTTGAACCATTCCTTCATACATCTGCACTTTTTATTCTCCTTATTTTTTTAAACTATAAAAGCAATGGCCACACAACTTTCTTTATTCTGATTCCACATGTTGATTGCAGAAGTATCAGTCGTAAAGTAACTTATTGGGCAATAATTGCAATGTGTGGGTCGTCCAAGCAATATATTGTGCAATATTATGGACGATAATGTTGATCGCCAAGGGGCACCGTTAGACTTTATACTCTACACACAACATATTGGTTTTTAATTTGAGTTTGAAAATATATTGCACTTCATAGCATGTGAAGCTTATGAATTCCATCATAGCATAGAAATTCGAAAAGTCTAATTACTTGAAACGTTTTAGTAATTATAAAGATAGAACGGATTAGTAGCCATTTAAAGAAATCTATTTCAATTGTTTTTGTTAAACAAAACACTGCACAAAGAAAAAAAAATGTTGCTTAGAGAAACAGTATATAAAGATTATTAAATCAGTGACGAACTGAGACGAGATTTCTTTTTATTATCTGAAAAGGAAAACTCAGTAATGAAAAATTGTGTAGCGCGTGTATATCTACAGGTTTACAGAAATCCTTATAATACTAAGGCACATTGCTAGCTGCTCTACTTGCATCAAACAAACAAGATTTTGGACTAGAAAAGGTTTCCTTTTGAAAATGCTTCTAATGCCGGTTATATACTCCAAACTCTTATGTATAAAACCAATCCACATAACTTTTCAATGTATGACTCTGACTTGATTGTAGGGTAAAAAAGGTTGTTATGCATTTTACATCTATATATTTCTCTAGTAATACATGTTTATTATACGAATAAACTACGTTTTGTGTTTTTTATCAAACCTCTCGATTAAGTAAAATAATTCCCGGATCAATTGATAGATTTGGAGATTTTGCACTACACGTGAAAGGTACATCAACTGGATCGTCATTAAGGAAAAATTGTTTTTGAAAAACAAGTTCTTTCAAATCTTTTAAGAATTTGATTCGTTAAAAGCAAAGCAGAAATAAAACTTTATCAATATTTAATAACATCACTAAAATTTCATTAGATAGTGATTTATTTAGGCGCTTAAATTACGTCTTAATTGGCGCTTAAATTATGTCATAGAACTTACAGAAGATAGAGCTATGGTTGCATAATATATTTATCTTATATATAAATATCTAATGTCGGTAGGTACGTCAACATTTTTTTGGACAAACCATTAGACCTACCAGCGGCCATATTTAGAACATATATTCGGCATAATATGGGAATGGTGTTTGAACATAGGGATACGGGAATACGTTTACACGGGAATGCGGAAACATGGAAATGCAGGAAAGCGGGAACACGGCAATATGGGTACACATACTTAGACCATATATTCGTCATAACAGGGGAATTATTTTTAAACACGGGAGTGCGGGAACACGGGAAATCAGGAACACATGAACGCAGGGACACGGGAATGCGGTAATTTTTTCGTAAAACGAAGTACACGGGATCAGCTAGTTTAATATGTATTTAGAATGTTTATACTGAAACCGGATTATCATTAATTCAATTAATTAACGATTGCAATAAGCAATTCTCTAATAATTCATCAATTCAATGAGTAATCCTCTAATGTAATATAAATTGACTAATTAAATATAATTCAATTTTTCAAATATAATATACCAATTAACAAATCAATTTATTAATAACTAATTACCAAATCATAGTAATATTAATACAAATTACCATTATAAATATTTAATACGCTTAAAATAAAATCCAAATCCCGCGAAAAAGATCTAAGGCTCCGAGTCGTGAAAAAGAAATAATATTCAACACGGAAGTAATATTTACATACACTTATACACACGCACGTTCGCGTAGAAAATCAACCATCAAACATGTCGCCGAAACGCGCAGGAAAGCGGCTTAGCGCTCCACTAAGCTTGATCTCATGTCGCCGGTGGTCGGCGGCCCTTTATCTTAAAGATGTATTAGTGGCTATCCACACGTATAGGATATTTTTGCATTTCAATATCTGTACAAAATTTGTATTCTTATTATTTCAAGTTTTACGACTTAACGTACTGCATCCACTACATTTTCAACGACTCGTTAAACTTTGCACCCTTTTGTGATTTTGAGTGATTTTATTGGATGATAATTCTAGGGATTTTTGTAAAAGAGATTGTATACAATGCTTCCCTAAGATTTTGGTCATGTAAAACTAGCCACCACCGTATAGAAATTACCACCACTTATGTTTTCGTAGATTTTCGCTACAAAAGCAATGCGACATTAATTCTTAAGTTTCTCAACGGACCAGGAAGAAATTTTTGATTGGTCGAAACCCCTTGAGGCAACGCCTATCGTGTTGTTGAGTCACGCAAAGTGCCACGGCCAGACGACCTGTCAGAAGCCGCTTCTTACTAGAAAATTCCATATAAAAAGGTCCACGCAATCAAGCATCGAAAGACGCAATTTGGAAATTGTGCTCTTTGGATGTGACGTGAGAACCTTGCTTTATCCGCAGTCATAATTAACAATAAAAAGACCATATCTATCTTACGATCAGCAAGTGTTTATCACAGCCGTGGATATGATTTGTTCAAAAGTAGCGTAAGGTCAATTTTAATTTAATCATCATTTTTAAATTAACTATCAAAAAACAATCTACAGCAAACATCTACGATAATAATCATCAAACTTCGGCTGACTCTTTTGAATTTCTCATCTTGAATTTCTCACTTTCATCTTCTCTTTTTTCTCGCATTTACATTGTTTAACCCTTCCCATGTCAACCGACACTTCAATGGAACCAGGAGGAAGCAGCTGTCAATCATCAAGCCAAGCAGAGAATTCATCGCCTTCCATCGGAACTACATATTTCTATCTTCGATCCTATTCAATAGCTGGACGACAACATCTTCACATTTGTCAACAATAAAGCCGACGTTTCAATAATCAAACCAACATCAGCCTCCGAAATTTGAGCGTCGACACATCGAAAGTTTCTGTCATGACCATCCTCAGAGACGAAGAACAAAATAATAACAAAAATTAATTTACATTTAGTTCGATAGTTTTATCTTTAACTTTTGTTGATGGAAAATAGTATGGAACATCCTAACAATTTTTGCATTAGCTTCACAGCGCATTGTAAATTAAAAATTGCGCTTAGAGTCCTTATATGTATTATAAATATTTGCAACAATAAACAACAATTTATAAACCTGTTATTGCATCCGACATGTTTTTACCTACAGCGATAAAGATATAAGCATGCAATATAAAATAAAAACAATTATTTCTCCCCATACCCTGTTTGAGAATCATACAAGAGTAATATTTGCGTTACGAAAATAATTAAAGCTGAGAATAGTAACAAAACCGCGATCCTGCTTTTATAAGAGAAAAATATGTAACAAACAGTTGTACAAACAAGTGCGGAATACAACAGACCTCTTATTTGAGATCATATCAAAATTTTTATTTGCTCATTAAGTAGACTTGTAAGAATTATGCATAAAACAGCACATTGTTCATTGTTGAAATATTTGAGTTTTATTGACGAAGTTCTCAATCATGGTTTGGTACACTTGTCACTGGATTTTAGTGGTACAGCATCTAAACTTCGCCTTTAAGGCTTGGATAGTCGTGGCAAGTTTTTGAAAAAACTACACAGAAAAAGTTGAAAGGCGCTTGTCGGCAAATTCTCGTCGCCCAACCGGGAGATTACATGACGAAGGAATGTCTAGTGCAATGTTATTGTTTCAGATTATGTTTAACAAGTGTTACCACCGTCCTATTGAAACAAATTGAATGGGATATCTTCGAGATTCATACCACTAAATTAAGGCTCAAATACTAGTTTAGCATGGAAACTATCAATAATTTAGAAATCTATCACGATATAAATGAGCCCTATCGCTGAAGGACAAACTCACTGCTTACTTGTTGTTGTTCAATAACTCAATTCACGAACTTTCTTCGCTGTTGCTTGACTTGAGTTCTTGAGTAAATTTCATTTTGTATGCAGAAAGAGACAAATCATTCGTAAAAATATGCTGCATAGTGCATTTTCCGCTACTTCCTGGCAAAAAGCCGTGATGTTTCCTACTCAACCGTCTGAACATGTCGATGGCATGATATCCAAACATTGGTAGCAATTGCCAAATCTCAGCATTTTTTAAATAATGTCTAACAATTAGAATTATTGTTGCAAACTATTAATTCAGTTTAAAGAAGGCGACTATCTACCATCGAAGTACCATCGTCATAATAATTTCCAGTCTTAATAGGACACCCGTTGGCTCCGCCACACACATACCGTTGAGTTTCCATACATCGAATACCGTTTGGAAGCCCCCAGCTCCAACTCTTGCAAGTGGATGGTTATTGCACGAGCCGAAATGTACCTACGCACCTGCGCCGGTGTTCCAGCGGGAACTGAATAACCCGTCTGACAAAACAATCAGAAAAACAATCGATAAACATATGACACTACAAGATACACTTTTATATCGTAGCTGCTACTTAATTTTAAAAATATTTGTAGGAACTTCTTAGTTAAAATCACACGGAATTATTTATAAGAGATAGTAAAAATTAATGGGATCATGTTACTAACTCGGAAATTACCTTATATAAATATAAGTGTAATGTACGGCAAACCTATAAGGACTCTACAGCAGTGCGGTTTAGCTTTTCATTTAGGAGCAAAGCTCGTAGATCCGCTTATCGTTTCAAATTAATCATTGGAAATTCATCTTGTTCGCTAGCTACCGGTAGTGAGAGTTTATATTATTATTTAGGGAAAGAAGGGAGTCACGCCAAACCTATATTCAATACTATTTTAGTCAAGTGATTTAAAAGAAAATTTTTTTAACCAAGCTTTATGTGCATGATTACGTAAAAATTGAAAGGGCATAATAATAAACTATCTAGAAAGTTTTGAAAACGATTGTGAAAAAACAATACGTCGTACCGGTTCATTTCTGACCCCAATACAACCCTGTCTATAACTGAAACAAAACGACCCTTGTGCAAATTCTATATCGTTGATAAATAACTGGTATGCGTCTTTTAACAGGTTTATTACCAAGCGTCTCATATATGAGCCACAACCATTTTTCTGGTAGACTCATGTCTCATTCATGAGCTATCAACAAGCAGTAAAATATTTTGGATACATGCATTTTTACATGGCCTTTCAGCTTGCTTTTGTTAGGGAATTTTTGCTGACGATTAAAGAATTTATAACACTCATAAAGTCACTAACGCGTGCGACAGATGTACATAACCTATTAAATTAACAATAACTTATTAGCAACGAAGCAACTTCGAAAATTACCAAGTGAAGAGCAATTTGATTCTCTATGTAAAAATGTATAGATCAAAAATATCTTACTGCGATGAGCACTCGTTCATCAACCGCATTGAACTAAGTGGTCATTTAACAATCAACTATGGGACATTCGAGTTCAGATATTATCACGGTGTATACTAAGGTGTGTCGCGTATATGGTACGCTGTGTCTGCGTGTAAATAGTAGTGTTTGAGAGCAACTGGCGGGCAAATTACATGTGTTTTTTGCTCTTTTGGCAATTATATCTAAAAATCTATGCTTGGTATGTGTGGTCAATACTTAAATTGTGTCCTGGTAGCAAACCTGTTAATAAATAACGGTTAAATGACATTATTTTACAGTACAGTTAATATTATTTAAGCGTCATTAAAAGAAAAAAGTTATTGTGGTTAAAGTAGTTAAATATAAAATTTTATTTATCAACGACATTATCCGTAAATATTTATTTAACATTTCAAACTAATTTTTACTTATCGCAACCTTTAATTTCTAATAATAATTATTATATTGGTATCGCCTCGTACACATTTAGTCACATTGTTCACGTTGAATCAACTTTTCAATAAACGTGAGCTTGAGATTTTATTTCCATTTTAATAAACTAACGCTCGTTTCGGAGCTTCGCTCCTCGTTAGGCACGTGTGTGTTTAATCTCTGTGAATCGGCCTAACATGATGCTACAGGCAATATCCTCAAAAATGGGGTATTTTTAACATTGTACCTTAAGTCAATTGAAAAAACATTATTTTACTTATTTTATTTAAATAACTAATTATCGGTTTAATTTCTAATTTTATTTTTGATGTTTTATAAAACAAACTGATGAAATATAAAAGTATTTATGAAAAATAACATTTATATTTACCAAAACTACTTTCCATAAATGACGATAAAATAATATTTCTTAAATGTATTAATATTAATTTATCATCTGATTTTCAATACTGCTTTTAATACGATGAAGCATAATTTAAAATTATCTTCAACATGAAATAAGTAGTTTCTGTAGTCAACTGAAAAATTGTTAGCTATTCGAAAAACTATAGTAATTAATAATAAGTTTATATTTTCTATATGCAATTGAGAAATTCCGAATGACTGCTTTTTAATTTAGCTTAACAAAAAAATATAACTAAATACGTTAATTAAAAAATTTTTGATGAAAATAAAAATAAACAAAAAATCATTTTTAAAACAACGTAACTTTATAAGTCTACAACAGTTGAAACTAAAAATTAATTATTTATTTCTAAAAATATCCATGATGTTAAGCTTCATTCGCATTTCCTAATTACCCAATTTGTGCCACAAGATATTTCTCCATTCTTTTTCAAAGTTGTAAATGGAGAACAATTTACACTACATTGTTATATATTTTATGGAAAAATTAAAAGCTCGGGATCAAGATTAAAATGACCAGAAATTAAAGTTGTTCAAAGTTCCTAAAATAACCACGACTAAAATTACGCCAAATATAGATTTATAGTTACTATTATTATCGTTTTCATTTTAAACTGCATTGTTTCATAAAATAATTTAAGTTGGTTAATATTGTGATTAGCAGCATATATTAAATCACTTCGACAAATTTCGTGTAGATTTTTTCTACCCCCTAGATATAACGGTAATAACAGTACATATAAGAAAATATGTTTCTTTTGGTATTGAGGAAATAAAAACTCATTATACCGTCAAAAGTCTATTGTCAATTGACAAAGGAGATTTAAATGATGAATCGACAATAGAAATGCTTGTAGTTGTAGCGGATTTGTGTAGTGCGATTAGAAATCTTTGAAACTCTTCACTAAATCCTTTTGTATTTACTGTCAATTGATTGAAAGTATGTCAACATATTTTCTTTCGGTCGTCACAAGTACGTAGGATGTTGCATTTATTATCAATGCATCCTATTTCCAAATAATTATAAATTTAATAAGTTTGAATACCAAGGCTGCCTTAAAGTTTTTACAAACGACCACATGATTGAGATGTAACATTAGATACTATTTTTGTAAAATTTTATATTTGTTTTTCTTAAAAGAGTGAAAGCTTAGAAATCGACCGAATAATTTGTTTAATGCCTTTAAAAAAAACACCAAATTTTGTAAACAAATTGAATTTCAACGTGAAGGCTTTCATTGGACAATTTTTCAAAATTTTAGTAAAGGACTAACTTAACGACAATGTTTCAAATCGGTTCGACCACTTTTGGTAATGTAGCATCAGGGTCGCGCGATCAATACGTACCGGGCTCTTTACCTTTTTAAAAAAACTCCAAACAAAAAAAATAGTTCCCTTAAAAAACCGAATTTAACTTTTCATTATATCTATGGTTATAGCGAAATTCTAGTACTCATTAAAACAAACAGTCCATCTCGTTGATTGAACAGGAAATTCTTGTCTTGTTCAAACGTAACTAAACTGAAAACACGTCACGCGATAAATAAAGAATACATATCGCAAATATGCAAGCTTAGTAGCAAAGTTTATGTCTACTTAATTGTTATACTTTGTCCTGCTACTTTGTTTTACTTTCAAAACGGTCGACTTAATCAAAATTTGTACCTAAATAATTTTAAAATGAAAGAAAAACAATACATGAATCTAAATAAATAAAGTTAAAACAAATGACATATATTATTTTTACAATTTAATTTAAGTTAACATGAGGCTAGACGCGGTCGACACATTTTCTGTTTTCTTATTAACTGTTTGTTATTCAACATAAAAAGTAAGGTTAGTGGTTAGGGTAAACTTAAGTAAACTTTTTAGTTCAGAAAATTAACGATTTGAGCTAATTACTCGAAAATTGTTTTATTTTTCTTTACGTTAACTATTTGTTTATTAAAGTAAAAATGAATTTTAGAGAATGTATTTAAAATATTCACATATCATGCTTTTTTGTGTAATCAATATTTTGAAATCACTTTTGATTTTGCTGGTTAGGATCTCAGTTTCAGATCTGAAAGTGGAAGATTCAGTATATTAATATATTTCAAATTAGGAACGTAACCAGTTCCACGTTGTCATGTTTTGAGAGACATAAATATTGGATTGATTGAACCTTGATATGCTAAAAATATTTTTTTTTTCAAACAAGCTTGACATATTACGGAAGTAGTAAGAGTTCTAATCTTCTTCTTCTTCTTCACGCAGGCACTCGTGGAGATGCTATCCTAATCACGCGCTAAGTGATGCTAAACTAATGACTTATATAATCTAATAAACTCTTGATGGATGTTTTTTGTCTAATCGATTTCGGATATCCCTTTTTTCATTGCTCGTATATTTTCGTATACTGTCACGGTTAATGTAAATAGAACTGTCACCGTTCTGCTATCTCGTTCTGATATTGTTATAATCTTCTTTTTCTTCTCCGATCTAATCTTCTTCTTCACGCACTCACGTATGGAGATGCTATGCTAATAACACGCTATGTGATGCTATACTAAGACTTATATAATCTAATAAACTCCTGATGTATGGTTTTTGTCTAATCGATTTCGTACTACTTTTTAAACTTCTATCTGAAAGAATATAGATCTGGTCTCAATGATATGCTCACGGATAGTAAAGAACTAGCATCTTCTTTAGATGTTAGTTGTAGAAGCCAAAAAAAACATTAAAACGTCGAAAAATGAAAAACAATTTTCTTATGAGAGCACAGACCAGCCTATACAGAACGAAAAAGTGAACTCTAAATAAAGTAAATTGTTTTTTTTGGAATGTTAGATGTTGCGATATCCTCTTTGGTTTGAACTCCTATTTTCTAATTCAGAAGTTTTTAATTTTTGTGGAATATATCTAACTTCAATAAATACTCTGAAATAGATCAGCTCAATTTATGTCGAAAAGTGGAAAAAGCATTAACTGATAAAAATTAAAGCGACATAAATAGTATAGAACTTATGCATGAATTATAGTTTTTGCAAACTTTTGGAGAAAATGTAACATCGCCGGTTGAAACCCTAAGCTATATCGTTGCCAACAATTTAACTCAAAAAAATTTCCTAACTTTTTAATTGATTTACGCATTTAATTAACAATTTCAGTCTCAGTAGCTCAGAGAGATCATTTTCAAAACTCAAAATAATTAAAAATTATCTGGATCTACTATATGCCAAGAAGATTGGTAAATCATGCAATTATTTCTATTGAAAGTGATATTTTACAAAAATTAGATATGGATTCACTTATAAATCAATTTGCTAAAAACAAAGCCCGAAGAGTTCAATTTTTATAATTTAACTCCTACCAAATGTTGAAATTATCTTATTTAGAATTGTTTAAGTTTATTTGTTTACTTTATGTATGTTATATGCTTTGTTAACGTGATTAAACACAGTTTATGTGAAAATAGATTTAATATGTTAATATAATTTAATGTTAAAAAAAATATTAAAATAAAATATGATCTACTTCTACATATCATACCATTTCTGCTATATATTTTTCAAATGTTTAAAGTATTACATCTGTTTTGTTTCTAATTGTTAAGATGATAGTGTTAAGCAATATATTGGTATTAGATGTGTTAGTATATTATTTCGCTTCGTTTTCAATGTTTTTTTTTTTAATAATATACATGTATGTATAATTCTGCAAGAAATGTGTTTAAGTGAAGGTCTTAACAAAGTACAAAATGTTTATACATAAAAAAAATATTTTCTTATTATTTTTATCAATAAAATTCATTTCCCTTCACTTCGTTAACCATAATTTATTCCTAATATCGCCACTGCGTAAAGGCGCTCATTAGAAATTTGCATGACGGCGCCGATTAGGCTTGGTGCGGGCCTGTGTAGCACCATGAAGTTTGCAGATTTTTATCGCGGTCGTGCTTCCATCATTAATGAATTTCGTAAAGGTTAACAAAATCAAAACCTCGATGCTGTGCACACAACATGGTTGAAAAGGATCGGCATGTGACGGTGAGGTAGAGACATTATTATGCTTATTGAAGCCTATTCGATTCCATTTTCCATCAATTGTAAAAACAAATCTTTTCCCGATTGAATCCGCATAATCTAAGCAAAGTTCAAAAAAGGCTCTATAGGGTAAGCATCTGCTCAAAAAATTCGACCGAATAATTGCAATATCCATAGACAGCATTGTAACAGGTGACTAGTCTTGGATATATTCGTACGAGCAAGAAACGAAGCAACAATAAGCTGTTGGGAGGTCCAAAATAAACCGAATCAAACAAAAGTTGTTCGTTTACAAAACATGTCCAAGCTAACGATGGCTTGTTTCATCGATCGTAGAGATGTTGCAACCATAGAATATTTAATGCTAAATGGTGTGCAACAATTTTTTTGGCAGAAGTCATATGAAATTAGGAAAATCAACTGAAAACGTCGCATCACCTTTCAGAATGACAGTGGAAGTTCTCACACAGCACGTCTAACAATTGATTATTTGAAGGTGAACAACCTCGAATTAAGGTACCATTGTCCGTATTTAGCTCATTTATTGCCTAAAAACTTCTTCGTGTTCCCAAATAAAAAAAGCGTGGAAAGCTATTTCTATCAAGAAATTGTTGAAGCCTTCCAAAGCCATGCTGTTGAATGGAATAAATCTTTGGAGGATTGGTTTGAATGCAAACAATAATGTATAAAGTTAAAAGCGAATAAGGGGGAAAACAAGCGAGGAGGAAGGCATGATCTTGTAGATGTTATAAACTTACTGCAAATAAAAAAGAAACTTATGTAAAATAATGTAAAATAATATACTCAATATTTTTCTAAGCATAGGGAGGTGGGGCGAAGGAGGTATCTCCCGCCCTACCCTCATACCACATGCCCGTACGAAGTATAGTTCATTACTTTCACTTCAAACTCAATAAACAATAATATTATACTTAAAGCTAGTTAGTACATATGTAAAATTCGTTAATTAACTTGTATTTCGTGTTATTATTATTATTCGTGTGTTATTATAAACATCCTCAAAGGCCGATAACTCGAAAACATTTCATGGCACAGTTATATTTTTTACCAGGCTTTGGTAATATTTTGTGAAAATATTTAAATAGTTAAAAAACAGACATAGGTATATTTTTATCAAAAGAATTAAATCTACCTATG
>WYDF02299331.1:0-43790 GCA_009867245.2 Adranes taylori
TATATCAATTAGTTGATTAAATATTAAGAAATTTCTTCCATGTAAAAAATTTCATTAATTGGATGATTTAAATTTATAAATAAAATACTATGAGTGCTCTGTAGTGCGAATGAATGATTGTACAAATACCTAAATATTATCATATAATTTTTTTAAATAGTGTTATGTAATTCATATAATTATTATATTTGAAAAATGGTCTATATAACATCATGATTAATAAGTATACTGCATTTGTTATTAATAACTGTTTTTTTAAACGTCATAACAATTGTATGTCTTATAAAATATTTTATTATGTAGTATACTTTGATTTTACGGCTCGCAAAAATTGGATTTATTTTTATACATTTACAGAATTACATTTAATTTGTTTTCCTTATGTAATTAACTATTTTTGTAATGTAGTTCAATCAGTACGATATTAATAAAATTTAAGAAATACTTTGTGAGCAGTTTTTGGTAATTGGTTCAATTTATTGCTCACGAAGTTTGCTGGTTGCACAAATACGCGCCTATATTTTTTTACTTCTGAACCAGTCAAAGAATTATCAACCAGGAATAATTAATTTACTATAATTTTATAAACAGACTTATTATAAAATTAGTACTTCATAAAATCGGAAAGCTCTACACTAGCTTTTGAAAATTTAATTGAACTTATTTGTTATATCCTAAATACAATTTTAAATTCCTAAATTTAAGTTTTGGAATTATTTGAAGCTAATACTAAAGAGATACTAAGTAATTTTTAAATGATGGCAACAAGCTCTCATGCATTTTTTATTAACATATAAGAACTGAATCGATATACTGGTTGAACTATATACATTTTAAAGAAAAAATATTTAAAAAAATAATAAAATAAAATAAATTGTTGCGTGATGTAAAAAGAAAATTACAAAAAAAAACAGTGAATAGAATATAGGAGTATATCGTTGTAGTATTAGGCGTGATGGCCTACGACAACAATGGCGTGTGTGTATTTTTTTAATACTTTTGTATGAGGTGTTGATAAAATGAATATTATTATGAAAAAATGTGATAAAAAAATGAAAAAAAGAAATCTATTATATTATTATTAAATAAAACCTTAAAAGAGCTAATAATATACTATCAAGTACCTGCGCTTATTTCGTTCTTTAGTTGACTATGTATCGATATAGTTGAAGTGATAAAAAGCAGGATGCGGTGCGGTTTAGCAGTGTGATCATGTCCGTCATTTGTATTACTTATTATTTGACAAATTTTACCTGTCGAAGTATGTTTATGTAATGATTTCCGAAGAAACGAGATTAATTGTTATATTGTTTCGGTTTTTCAAATTATTTATGTAGATGTCGAAAAGCTCATATAGATTGGGAAATAGAAGTAAATGCTAGCTATAACACATAAGGATAAGTAATTTTTATTTTCTAATGTTTGTAGCTTTCTCCATAAATTTGTCAATATTTACACTTCAAAAATATATTTCCAGGATTATAGAATAGTACGTCTTGTGATTTAAAGCGTGGCTTACTGGTTAATAAAAACGTTGAGTCTTACCTTGTTCTACGCGTGCATATTATATATAAATATTTGGAATCCTGTATATTGTATTTAAAAAATGACGGATGATGTAATTTTATATTTTTTTATTATTAATGTAAAGTAAAGTAACTAGACTGATCGTTTGTCCATCGTTATAATGAAATTTATTGCACAAAAAATAATTTCTATATATTTTCTTATTTAATAGCATACATATAATACTTTTAGAAACTGCTCAAAACAAAATCTAATAATAAATCATGGACGGTATGACAAACGTTATAAATGTAATATTTAAGATTTTTAAATTTGTACAGTTGGTACTCTTAGTTCCGTACAATTGGCAAAGCTAATTTCAAAACTATGTCAAATAATTTTTGACGGCTAATTTGAAATATTTAAATAGTTTCGCCAAATAGCTGGAGTAGTCTTATAATAATAGTAAAACTCTGTCTTTTTTGTTTTTGTTAATTTTTCTTTTTATAAGAATTGTTATAAAAATAAATTCCTGTGAGAGCATGTAGAATAGGACTTTTCTTCTTAAGTACCAGTGTTGTAATTACGTACTGACTTTTGTATGATTGACGTTTTTATGTAGTTTTTAATACAAATCAAAGAAACTAACATTTTATATACTCCTACTATAGATGCATTTATAATACATATTTCTAATAGTAACATGGTTGCAATGAAGGTTGCAGTAAAAATATTCATACAGTTTAATTAATGTCAGTGTCCTCTTTCGATATGCTTGTCTGCGCTTGATTTGGGAATAGTAACGTTTTTATCGGCTCTTTCTGTGAGACACTTGTTGGATGATCGTAATAGGTGTCACATCTCTTTCTTATCTTACATTCGACCCAGTTGAAATCTATAATAGAAACATAGCGAATAGATTTATGATCCTACACACAATCGAAACTGGCGTCCGGCACCAAACTTGATCCAAATTATATTAAAAAAAAGAGATCAAACACTTAAAACTCCATCCAAACGAATTCTTAATTTTGAAGTATTTTACAAGTGTCTCTCGAAACATTTAACATTTCATCATTTTTTTGTCTTTCACTCATATATCATATCATAGCCCAAATTACCAAGGCTAATAAAAATTGGGTGCCATTTCTAACATAGTAACATATTTACCGTATAACAAATATCATGTTCTAATTGTTTAAAAAATATATATTATGGTTATATTGATTATATAAAGATTTCCTTCAGGAAGTTATTTTTCTTGTTATTAAGAAATATGAGATTTCTCTTGAAGCGGAACCAAATCTTTTCCTTTTACTTCTTTTTAATTATATTATTTGATTGCATTAAAATTTGATTACAAAATTTGCCGAAATTGTTTTATTTTTAAGGTCTCTTAAAAATAAAATAATTATTTAGTATGTACAATTATTATTAAATTGTAATTACTATTTTCGGTTCGTGTTTTATTTCATTTGTAAAGACAGATTTTTATAAAATGAGAAAAGAAATATGAAATTATTTGTTTAATAAATTTACTCATATGCCAAAAATACGTTTTATTTCTAACGTACATTTCCATATGTCACTTATAACTTCATTTTCTGCACGAGAATTAATACGCTAATGTACAAAAAAAAATTAAAGTTTCAAGGAACATTTTTGCAAAGTGTCTAGAGTAGGTAAATACATCCATGGAAAGTATATTGAGGATGGAAAGTAGTCGGAGGAATCCATAGAAAGCTGGAGGTGTGTTAACTTATTAGATGGTGTATATTTAAATAAAGTAAAAATTAATACAAAAAACACTGCCAAAATGAAAAAAAAAAAAAACAAATTTCGTGGAGCTTAAAACTTCGTAGCCCCATTGTTTGATCGATTAGCGTTGGCACCTACAGCTATTACTATACGGCAAAGCACGCCTTCGCATTTCATATGTTGCTGTCCTTAGTAAGTTTACTGAGAAAAAGTCAAATAGTGAACATTACATGTATGCAGAAAATTAGATGTTATTATTCGTTTATTTCTTTATTATCGGAATCAAACCATCATACAAATATACCATCACAACTTCCACTAACATTATAAACTAAGATTGACGAATATAAATTAAATTTAACTACTCAGTCATATAAATAACTCAAATCTGAATTGCTCGGCAGTAACGTTTTTCATATACGACTATAATATATGTTATAGATCTTTGACATGATTCGTGATATCCGTATCTTAAATTTTTGGGAAAATGAGAAAAGATTCATCTCCGCCGTTATGTAGCAATCGACTTAGACTTTCTGAAGACATGGCAGCAAGAAATAAATCTGTGAACGAATTTGTATTAATATTGGTATATAACATATAGAGAACAGAAGCAAAAAAACTAACAAGTCAACTGTTTCTTGTATTATTGAGTTGTTGAACGATGGTTTCCTTTCATATATTGCAAATTGGCAAAGCTGCATTTGTGAAAGTGCTATAACAATTTGTTCCAACGTATTCAAAAATGCATAGACCAGCACAAATAATATATTGAAAAACAAACTTCCAGCAGTAAACATATTGTTATAAGAGGAAAATGTAGAATAAAACATACGAAAGAACCTAGAAAGTTTTTACCAGATAATTTTTATGTTTATCGAGAAATATTTACCACCAATCAATCAAGGTACATATTCAATTGTAGTCAGTTAAGTTTTTGTACGAGAAGATGTGTGCTAGTTAAAATTAATTTTTATTAAAATATTATGATATAACACACAATTGATTGAAGAGAATAAAATATAAGTTGGGGAGAAATCACTTAATTTATTTCTACTGAAAGCATAATTTAAGGTGTAGCGTCATTTTGTAAGGTGTCACGATCGGGCGATTCATGGGTGGTTGAATTGAAAAGTTCTCGGTGACTGCCCTATTAGAAATTACGCAAAAATGAGTCAAATTTTGCGGTATCTTTATACTATTTCTTTCTGCCTCCATTCCTTTTTTTTTTTAATTTACATGTGACGTAATGTGTTTACTGTCCATTTGATTAATATTTCTATCAATTGATTTTTATTTAATTTATTTAGTTTGCAAATGTTGATTCTTTCTCGCGAGCCACCATCTATGGTTCGAGTAGAATTTAATTAAGTGGTTTTTATCGAATTTATACTTCATTCTCTTTAGTCGACACCGTATTATATCACAATAATTTGTCACAATTTAATTAGCGAATTTAGAGTCACCAATCATCATAATATAATTTTATTGCTCAAATAAGGCGGCCACACACATATAAACACTCATTATATAGAAACTTATCTTTATATAGAAACTTATCTGACACCACTGTTAAGGGATTGATTGTAACCCACAAATCCCACAGAGTTATTTTGAAACTACCTATTTCCAGATTATACAAAAATAAAATAAAATCACAAAATGTAATGCACATAACAAACTTAATCCGAAAAATTGTATTTAGTCATAGTAATTAAGCAGGTAGTAGTAAGTAAGTCACTAAATGACATAATTAATCCTAGTGGTCCAACTTTCATGTAAGTATCTGCGTTAAGTTATTAGTAAAGGCTAGTTTTTACATAAACACGATAAAGCGCTTTGATCTTTAGGGGAAACTTTCGAATAGGTGGAATTAATGGAAAGTTAAGATTTTGCGGCTATATCAGTATTCAAATATTAGGGGTCGGGAAAATAGACAAGGAAACAATTTTTCCGGTGTCAAGGGATCAATATTTCATTACTTAAACCAAAAATAAGTTGCAAATAGGTATTAAAACGTAATTAATATAAGAATTAATCTTCAATTGAGGGTTTAAAATCTGGCACAATTTCTAAAACTCTTTTCCTCCATTTCTCCAATTTCCTTTCCTTTGCCTTTTCCAATTCTAATACTGCCTTTAAGCTTCTCCATTGGTAAAAACTTTGTATCAATAGACGACTAAAAGAAATTAAGTTGTGTTTTTATTATTGTTTTTATCATATAAAGCTTTTAAACAACAAATACCTTTCATAATGTATTACAGCTCTGTTGTTAAATCTTTCCATTCGCATTTGTTCTCTACAAACTATCAAATGGAACGTTCTAAATACGCTTTTCGTTATTCTCATATCGTCAAAATCACAGGCAACCTGATAATTCCGTCTGCTTTCTAAACGATTCTAAATATTAAACTTACGCTCATTGTAAATGTATTTAATTATTATACATATTAAAGAATTATTTATAAAACAGTAAATTAAGAAACTAGAATTATATGTAAGAGTATCAGATCCCTAAATATAAACATGACTTACGGCCAAACATTAAGTGAAATGAACTTTTTCCAAATTCTGAAACCTGCTTTAGACCAACACACTTTTTCCATTGAAGATGGACAGTAAATGTTTTAAACAAAAACATTTTTCACAAGTAGCTATAAACAACACTATACTCCTCACATATTTATCCAGTATAATCACCCTTATTTTGACTGATTAATAAAATTTCCCTCCCTTATCGCCATCATCTGGCTTTCCATGCTGTTATTCCGGCTTTCCTTTCTAAAGTCATGCTAAATCCATCTTTACGTTAAGCATAGAAATGATGTCTTATTAACTTTTTCAATCATCAAATAGTTGTTAAATTATCATGTAATGCGATACATTTCACAGGGGAGGGGGGGGGGGCAATGCGATACATTTTCGAAAGAAAAATCCATTTAACGCCGTAAAACCCACTTACTAATTCCATCCCACCATCCAAGCCTGAGGTCCAAAAAGTGAACCAAAAAAACAAGAGACTCCCAAAAAATCTGAGGAAATTGCACCCGCCAAGTGCATCGACTCACCCATCCCCCCAATCCCTGATCAACAGATTGAGGAAGATCTGGTGTTCAAGCCTCCCGTCCCCCCAAGGGGGGCTCATCCGAGACCTCACGTCTACTATCCTCAATGTCCTGCCTGACAAACGTTCCCTAATCCAGGAAGCAATCGGGCAAGTGTCCCACAACTTTCTCAAACGTATCCTTCTCAAACAACACGGGTTTGATCGTGATTATTCCAATTCAATGGAGTTAACGATTGAAAGTATGAATGCGCGGAGTGCGGCATAAAATTTATCCAATTGAAAATCTCCTCTTCTCCGAAAAAGTGCATATCCTCTCTATTACCGAAACTAAAACTCAATCACGACATTAATATTTCAAAGTCGCAAAATTTCAAAGAAAATAGTCGCTTAGGTAAAATGAGAGATTAAAATTATGCTAGCACTCCATTTTCTCTCCGTCCACATTTTCAGCAGCTTGAGTGTGTGGCGACAAACGTTCATCTCACAAATCTAAAGCCATGAGTGACTTTAATACTCGTCACTTGAATTTTGGTGACTCGGCAACCAAACCAAACGGCGATCTTCTCACGAATTGTCTTACTCAATTTCCACTACAATGTATTAGAAATACGTTGGAGTGGAAATTGAAATACAGAACCTACTTTCAGAAATACAGAACCTACTTTCTGTGGCACTGGCCTTTCAATTATTGACCATGTAGTGGTCACTGAAAGTATAATCCAATTTATGGAACCAGAGTGTTTCGCTGGAACTTCAATCACTTCAGACCATTATCCACTTTTGGTCAAAACCAGTTTAGATGTAGCGCCTGTTCCCCCACCATTACGAATCACTATACGTGATATTCAAAATGCAAATTGGTAAGATTTTCAAAATAATATTCTACTGTACACGATACCCTGATTAATTTATGTATAAAAACCCCTTTTGAAATAGACACTGCTATTGCCAATTTATCGGAAATGATTCAAAACAGCATTAGAGAGCATTAATCTGAAAACTGTTTTTCGAAATAGGCATCCTCTTCCTCCTGATATCGTTAACATGATACGAGAGAAAAGACGAATTTATCGTCGGCTTACGGCCCATAGAGACTCTGCCATCAAAACCGAGTGGAATAAACTTATTGCTCTTATTGTACGTACTTTTATCTTTCATATACCATATACGTACGAAGTACTTGTAGGAAATATATAAGATACATGTTTAGAAATGTTTTCTATTTCACTTATTTCAACATCAAAAAATTTTTTCAAAATAAATTATTCTTGCTCAAAAATTTAAAAGAAAGTCGTATTTCTCGGTGTCTGTGCGTATGTATGTTTGTACGTTCAAGAATTACTCCTAACCAATTGGACCGATTTGCGAGAAATTTGGTACACAGGTAACATAAGTGTTCCGCAAAAATGATTTTTTCATCTTTTTAATAAATCCAATATGGCACAAATGCGCCATTTTTTTCTTACAAAAAAATCAGTTTTTAAACTAGGAGGCTGAAATTTTGCACACATAGTGGCTCGTATTATGATCGAACAAAAGAAGTCCGATGTCTCTGTCTTGTAAAGAACGGGACGTTGCCACGTTCAAAGTTTGAAAATATTTTTTAATACATCTCAAAAAACTGTAAAAGATAGGACATTCTAATAAGCTTTGTTTTATAGTCTACCTAAAGCCCCATTCGATTTTATTTGAAACATTTTTTTCTAAAATCACTTTAACATATGTGCGTTCTTTTTTGAAAAAAAATTTCTGCCCTAAATATCTCTGTTCCTATGAAAGTTGGAAAAATGCAACTTGGGGAGCATATGTATGTCTAAGAAGCTTCAATTGTACCAATATGAACAACTGAATATACTGAACCAATTTTGAGCAATAAAAATTTTTTCCAACAATTTTTTTCGAACAAAACAATTCAAACAATTTTTTAGTAACCCCTTTATATTTTTATACAGGATGTATATATTTCGATAGCCCTTGTAATTCTATTTCGGGTTCTAACTCTTATCGTTTCTAACAGGTCTAACTCTTATCGTTTCAAAGATGTGACCGTTAATAACTTAAAATTTTACAACTTGTCGCCATGGCAACCGACATTCAACAGTCATATATACAAGTAAGGCCTAAATAATAGCACATATATGCAAAGGTACAGGAAAAAATATTTTACGTTGTATGAATCCTATAGACTGTGCTTTTGCAATTGAATAAATGTAGTTTCAGTGGCGGGTAACACTATGATTTTGGGAGTTGTTCAAAATAATAATTTTGTTCAGAAATTCAGTTTTAAAACTAGAACACTGAAATTTTGATCGCACATAGTATCTTGTGCCATGCCTGAAACTGATGTAATACGCGACGTTGCCACGTTTAAAATTTTACAATCTTTTCGATATATCTTGGGAACTATAAAAGACAGGATACTTGAATAAACTTTATTGTATATGATACCAAAAGCTCATCCAATTATATTTAAAACATTTTTTTGTAAAATTGAAATTTAACGTATTTACAGGGTGTTTTTTTGTATCGTAAAATTTGCGATGTATTTTCTCGCAAACGGCTATTGTACTACAGTAAATAATGGGGAACAATGGAGATAAAACATGGGGAACATGCGTAAAACCCAGGGACCTCAATTTAGCTCAAAGCGGACGCGGAAAAAAATGACTGCAGTGGGGAAAAATTAGGTGAAAAACGGCAGCAGGCGGCGCCAAAGCGGCCAGCAAAGCCCGCCGCGTCGTAGGCAAATATGGGGACCAGGGAATTAATGGGTAAGCGAATTCATGCATAGACGGATTCAGAAGGCCAAGGCACTCCACGCCAGACTGCTCTTAGAAATTAGACGAAAAGAGAGTCAATAGCAATTGCAGGCCATGGCAAATCGGACAGCGCAGTTGTCTGCGCTGTGGGAAAATACTAAGAAAAAGTAATTCATGAGCGGCCCTAGGCTGCGGCAAAGCGGACGGCGAAGTCCGCGCCGTAGGGAAATATGCGGACCGGGGGATTGATAGGTAGGCGATTTATATGGTAGGAGATTTATAGGTTAGACTAATTTTGATTAGTTTACCCTAAACAACTATTGTGCTAATTGAATTTAATAGACGAGTTATAAGGTGACAAAATCTACATAAAAAGATTCAACTTTTGTTTTATGCAAGATATTTTATTTTACATAAATGCAATTTATTTTACATAAAACAAAACGTAGGACTTTCCGTATATAAAAGATGGGGTGGCGGTTACGTCCACGATTTTTTTCAATTTTTTTTATAAATCCAATATGGCGGAAATGCGCCATTTTTTTCACAAAAAATCAGTTTTTAAACTAGGAGACTGGAATTTTGCATGCATATAGTGCCTCGAACTATGCGTCGAATAAAGGAAATACGATGTCTCTGTCATGTACAGAACTCGACGTTGCCACATTCAAATAAAATTTATTTTACAGTCTGTCTAAAGCCCCTTCGATTTAATTTGAAACATTATTTGCTAAAGTCACAATTTAATATATATACAATTTAATGTGTGCTTTTTTTGAAAACTTTGCGGTTCATTAAGCGAGGTTAAAAAAATCTCATGTCATAGCACTGATTTGGGCTTAAAGAAAAATTTGCTACCTTAAATATCTCGGGTCCTACGAAAGTTGGTAAAATAAAACGTGGAGAGCATATGTAAATCTAAGGGACCTCAAGTCTGCCGATGTGAACAACTGAATATACTAAACCGATTTTGAGCAAAAATAAAATTTTCAATATACTTTTTATAACATCCTATATATTTTTATACTGTTTGATAGCAGTTGCAATTCTATTTAAAATGGTACCACCATTAGGGTCTAACTCTTAACCACTTATAAACTTTCCTGAGCAGGATGACATTCTATCCGATCACCTCAAATGAAATATCCGAAGCACTAATTTCATGCAAAAACACCACTTCTGGTTCAGACGCATTAATTCATCGTATCCTAGACATATTCATGCTGATACCATTACGATCCTAACCGAAATATACAACAAATGTCTCTTGCTGGGGCATTTCCCAATCAATTGTAAAACTGACCAAACGGTCATGATTCCTAAACCTCTCAAAGACCCTAGACATGTTTCATCATATCGACCAATCACACTCCTTAACGTCTTAAGAAAAACTTTTGAAAGAATCTTCACATCTCGCCTACGAAACTGTCTAGAGATGAATAAAATTCTCCCAGACAATAAATCCGGTTTTGGAGTATCTCGCTCTACTATGGACCGTCTCTTCAGATTTCAAATTGATGTAACTAGTGCTCTAAATAATGGCCACTGCGCTCTGGAAGAATATCTCATGCCTTTGACTGTATGGCATGCTGGGCTGATTCTGAAACTCCATGAGCTTCACATCCTTCACCCTAGCACACTGAAGATGGTACAATCATACCTATCAGACCGTACAACCGTCAAATTAAATGGGAGACACTCTCACCAGACCTAGAGGACTACGACCTGGCGTACCCCAAGGCTCTGTCCTTGCCCCCTCTTGTACGTTATCTACTGTCATGATTTCCAACCACCAACCTCTCCTTATACTCTTTATACGCCTTGTACGCTGATGATACAACTTACTGAGAATGTACCCCAAAAGCGGAAATTGCAAACAGTCATCTGCAGTTGCCTTTAGACAATTTTTCAAAATGGACGAAAAAATGGCGCACCACCCCTAATCCAAGTAAAAGTCAAAAAAGAATCAAAACCATGACCATATGAGACTCCGACTCTGGAACGATCAATTTCGTTAAAAGACGAAATCTGCTAGCTAGATGTCACGTTTAACAGAGCTTTTAACTGGAAGTCTGATCTAAATAACACTCTTTCTAGGGTGTGCAAACGCGTCAACCTGATTACTACACTCCGAGGACGTTTCGAATGCTGCTATCTGAAAACGCTGCATTACACTTCAAAACTTAATTAGACCACTGATAGATTACGGAGCTGCCCTATATTCTATTGCTTAGATTCTAAGCAATGCAGGACCCCCTGAGGATCTCCTAAATATCCTAGAATCAATTCCTCTTTCCCTTAGATGATTCCTATGTCTATATTATAAAAAAATAAATAAAGAGACAAAAAATAAATAAAAATATAAGAAAAAAACCAAAAGACAAAAACTAACACCTCTCCCACAACACCCTAATTTCTACTACAGATCAACTAACACTTACTTGCTCAGTCAAGCAAGTACAACAAGAAGATACATAAGACCAACTAGCAAAGTCAGCTCACCCCATTTAACCAAACTCCCTCATCAGTTGACGATGCCATGGCCAAGATTTTTGCAGGTTGCCATTGGCTGTAAAGCAAATTGTATAGCATATATCTTTCCTGTAAGCTATTTGCTACCACAATATCTACAATTTACCCACTCACTACCAGATCCAGGTTGAAGAGGATGATAAATCTTAAAGCTTTCTTCATTTAAATTCTCCAATCTCCTTATGTATACAATTATAACGGGAGTGGAGTTTTAGTGGGTCAAATCCCACACTTGGATGCACCCGGCATCCTTCGTCATTTGATGATTTCTGCACATCCACGCAAAACAAAAAAAAACTTACTTATTCATTTCTTTCCTTCCCTCAAGCATTCAGTCACTAATTCACCCATTAGACAGTCGCTCCCAAACAGGTCCAGATCAGTTTCATTTTGCACCGCGACCGCCCCATCCTCGGTACGTTTGTGCCATCGACGTACTTACGATCGTAAGTTAGTTTAGGGGACATGAAAATATATAATTATAACCCGGGGAGGATCGACGCAAAAAGGCTTCAGAAACTCTGAATTATGAGTAATCTATTATCAAATTGCAGTGAGATCAAATCACCTTTCTATCGAATTCTTTTAGTTTGAAGTTATAGCCAAGGCAAAAAGTTACCGATATTAATGTTACTTATAGAAGAAAAGGATGGTAGTATCACACATGGGCTGATATATTTTAAGAATCTACATTGAAACATTCTCGACAAGACAAAAAAATCATGAACTAGAAAAACACTTCTTATTTACTATCTGAAAATTATTTATCTGGTCCATAAAATGTTTCTGAATTTTTTACTCTTAGATATTCATAACTAATAGAAACATTAGTTCAATATATGTTATACTTTACCTCTTTTAACAATTTAAATATTCTTTTTTTAACTTTCTCATTTCGAAAATTATCAACCATTTCATTATTTTCGTCCAACGCAATTCTAATGAACAATTGCCAGTTACGAAAGCAATTCGCCATTAATTTTCGTTCATAATATCTGATACTCAGCTCTACATTTGATGTTTTTACTTCTATAAGCTTTTTGAAACCTCTCAAAACTAAAGCTTTTAATTTTTTTTGTCTAAATTCATCTGATATTTTACAATTTTCAATGAATCTATAATATGAATGATTTTAAATTGATGATTTTAATTTTTATGTTTGTGTTATACCTTTTCTTATTTACTTCGCGTATTTTTTGCCTTTCCAATTCTTTTCGTCTTCTTTCTAGGAGAGCATCAACATTCTTCCTCTTTTGCTCCTCTTCCAATTCGCGTTTATTTTCCAGCATATCTTCCAGCATTGCTTTACGTTTTTCCTCGATGATCCTTTTCCTTTCCAAAATAATTTGTTGGTTATTGGCTCTTGCTAAAGCTCTTGCTTCCATTTCTCTAACAAATCGTGGAGCTTTTGTACTTCCAAGATGCATTGTGGCTTCATGAGTTAATCCAGTTATTGACATCTGATATAAACCATAGAATTAAAAGTTAGTGTGTAATGATCTTTTAATTCTATAGAACTTTTTATCACGGACGAATTCAAACAAATTTTGGATGGAGGGATGAAAAGATACCGCGCGAGGGTGGTAGCCGACAGAGCACGACTCACTAAATTTTCTAATCTCGATGGTCCAAAATGTAACAGATGCTCTCGAAACTTAC
The DNA here is from genome assembly GCA_009867245.2 of Adranes taylori. Taxonomy (NCBI): domain Eukaryota; kingdom Metazoa; phylum Arthropoda; class Insecta; order Coleoptera; family Staphylinidae; genus Adranes; species Adranes taylori. The sequence goes on from WYDF02299331.1 coordinate 13,282, forward strand.
CGAATGCATTATTTTTGTCCGTTGTTATTTGATTGTGTGTGTTTGTTCCCTTGTGCTCTGCAAGGTTCAAGTTTGTGTTCGTTATTGATTTGTGTATAGTCCTTTAAAGGGTGAACAAAATTCAGGTATAAATTTCGCACTGATATGTTGGAAAATAGATATAATTGTTATCAGCAAATTTCTTTCGATCTACAGTAAGTAAGGTCATCTACGCTAATCTGATCCCCATTATCTACCGAAGATAGGCGATAATGTATTTATACTGAACGCAGGATGTAAGAGATCGGTTAAAAGGAAATGTTTTCAAAATTATGGAAGTCTTCAAGAAAATTGGTAAATCGGTAGAAAAATATCCTCTTACCAAATATTCTTTAAATATAATTTTGATTACATACATTTACTTTAAAACGTTTTTATATGTATCTATTGCATTATATAAGCGGATTTAAGAAATTGTTATACTATTTATTAGTCACATAATTATGTTCTATGTTTGTAAGTAATAAGTAGGAGTGTTTAAAGCAGATAATTTACCTTTATTTTAGTTTTGTGTGTACAGTCTTTGAAAATTTCCTTAATTTCATATTCTGACTTTTTAATTGATTTATTCAAATCTTCATTTATTTTGCCCAATTTTAAATCATCTATAAGTTTTTCTTGCTCGATAATACGACATCTTTGTTGCAATATAATACGCTCCTGAGCTTTGAAACGATTTGAAAATTGTTCTTTATATTTGCAACCAAGCTTCGACTTGTTAGTTTGACAAAATTCTGTATTAGTAATCGTAGTGGCAATGCAGGCCGCAGTTCTATCTTTAACTTTTAAATCCAAATTATCTGCTTCTGTAAGAGAACTCTGGTCTACTGTAGTACTTTTACACAGATTAATTTGATTCAACAAGATATTTTCAGTATTTCCTTTTTGTTCCTTTAAGCGATTCAAAAATTCGTCCATCTTAACTTTTTGGTAGTTGTCAGATTTTTTCAAATGTTTAGAGAGATTCACATCTCTTGTATATCGTTTCCAAATAGTAAAATATTTTTTTAATAATCCATTATTGTCTAAATCAGTTAACAATTTAAGAGATTTTATTTTATCCCAAATTAACTTATGCGATATCGATTTATGTTTTAGTCTTTTTATACTACTTTCAGGTGCTTGTAAACATCTAATTTCAAAATTAATACTATTGGTATTGTCAGTAGTTAAAGATGATGCTTTATTATTAATTTGCACTAAGTTATTTATATCTTCATCAAAATTTTTGTCATACAGTGTAACAGATAATACTTTTTCAAATTGTTCATTCAAAATTAATCTAAAATTATACAGAATGGGACAAAAGTATGAAAATTATTAAAGGAATCTTATCAGGCTTAATACCGTTTAGCTTCTAAAATTATATCGTTTTTAGGTTTTAATAACATTGGATGATTGTATGGGTCCTAAAATTGTTGTGAAGCATTAATTACAATGGTAAATGAAAAAACAAACTGCACAAATTATTGAGTTATAATACATACTTCAATGTTTAAATTTTCGACATTAACATCATACTTTCTTAGCAATTCTAGTGATTTGCTCGATATATCCATAATAAATCATCACTTGGAAACAAATTCTTACAATCAATTTATTGTATTGATAATATGACAGGCAGTTTGAAAATTATAAAGGCTGTTTGTTACCTAGGCAACACCACTAAAATCGCAATGACAATCATAAAAAATAGTTTTTCCTAAAATATAAATTTTATTGTATTCATTTTAGGATATATCAATTATTAAAATAAGTCACTGCTTTGCAATTTTAATTTTGAAAAACAATTTGAATCCGCATTTTTTTTTTGTATAAATGTGGAAACCTAATCTAATAGATACGTTAAACATGAAAGGCAGAACGATGACAAAGAGTTTAGAATGATATTTTGTTGGTTTTGACAATGCAATTCGTATAGCATGTACTTGTGAATATATTTCAGTAGTCTTCTAGATACTTTTAAATAACATATATTGAACCATGTTTATCACAGTTGTACTTTGTACTGTACTAAGTTTATGTCACTCTTCATTAATCATTTTATTATTCATAACAGTTAATCTGGTATTCTTGCGAATATTCAGTAAATTAATCGATTTATTTAGCATTAGGATAAAATAATTATTACAAATAGCTTTTCATTGCATTTTGATTAGATATTAAAAAATTAAAATTGGAAATTGAAATATTAGTAGTGAAGCAATATTTATAGTACATTACGATTATATAAAGCATATAACCTACTGTATACTAGAAACAATTGTGTACAATAAATTCAAAATACACTTATCTCTAAGCATATTTATTCTAATTGTAAATAAAAATGATATAAAATAAAACATGAATTTGTAATAAACACATACCCTGCTTAATATTTTAGTATTATTTGCATGTATATTCGCAGAAGTATAAGTTAAGTTCCATTAATTTTCTATAATGTCTCTTTTATCTTTCAAGAAATTTGCGGCATGTGTTCGCCTTAATTAAAACTTCAAATTTTAATTAAAGGCTTATTTTATTTTTGTTAACACAAACTATTTGCCTTTTCAATCATGAGGCTAATAAAACATTAACATTAATTATAATAATGATGACATACACTATCAAAGTCAAGATTTCACAGACAACTATTACGGTTGACTTGAGTGACGTCATTATTTACTTCACTACTGCGTGCATGTTTCATTTTCACTACTATTTCACGAAAATAGATTATAATTCAAATTATCACATAGTTAGCAAGTCATACAAGTTATGTCATAATAAGTATAATATTCTTTTATGTCCTATAACCATAGCAAAGTAAAATCAGAAACTCAAACCGGAACCGAACTGAAAGAAACCGTTATTTTTGCGGGAACGAAATTCGAAGCCAAACTGATAATTTTTCGGTTTTTTATTTGGTTTACGGGAAAATGTTTTGGTGATAAAAGCTATTTTGATTTATGCACTAATTGCATAACATCTGGTGTGTATTGTGGCTACTAAATGCGAAGTGGGCATCTCGTGTGCAGATAAATAACGTATTTTATCTGTAAAATATGTCAACATCATTCTGAGGATACTTTGAAATTAAGACTTTGAAGGTAATTAACATTTAGTTTAACGTACTATTTATTTAATGGCAACAGAAATGTTTTGTTTAGTGTGTATTTCATAACTACATTTATATACAAAAACTGTATTCACCTGTAAAACAAAATTGAGTGGATTACTAAATGTGGACTTGTAAATTACAAGTAGTCCTCATTTTACAGTTACAAGTTGTATTCTAAAATTTATTAAAACAGTATATAATGTAACTTTATGAAATTGTTTTAACTTTGCTTTATTAAGTTTTTATTGTTTTAAAAATTGTAAAAATAATTCAAAGGACTTGTTGCCCTGGTGTGAGAAAAATTTGAAATTGACATTTTATATTTTAATTGCCTCTGACATTTTAAATATAGATATTTTTTTTACCGAACCGGGTTCCTGAGCAAAACATTTCCATCAGGTATCACGGTTATTAAAATTATAATAAGTAAAGTCAGGGATGCGTTCTGTGATTATATTTCTGTATATATTATAAAAGGAAACTGTAATAAATAAAGTTACATATCAAATGTCACTGAGGAAAATGGCTGACAACACTCAAATTACTCTAACCTTTTAAATGTTAAATTAATTCTTTTAAAACACAGTATTGAGAAGATTATTTGAGGTATTCAAGTTTTTAACAATATTAAGTATAAGTTTATCTAATATGTGAAATTTAATGTATCTATGAAACGTAATACATTAACTTGAAAACAATTACATAAGTTTAGTATTCCAAACATTTTAACTTTTGTCTCAGTATGGAAAGCGTTCAGGAGAACGCCTCAGACGGAGGGTCCTTGCCTGGTATAAATATGATCAACACGTGGCCTGACCAACAGAATAATTCATCTAATAATTCAAGTATTTTGTACATAGCTGTAAGTTGAGCTCTGTTTTATATTTAAATAAGTTTAAAAATCTCAACCTGGGAGTTTTAGGTGGAATATGTGAAAGAAAATGATTATAAGCTTGATACGGTTGCTACTTATGCCGAATATGATCAACATGTAAGTCCTTTGGATCCAAATATGAGTTCAGTAGCTCCATATTCTCCGGTATACACCTCTGGTAATGATTATGAAAATTCTGTTGTGGTAACTCGTTTGGTTAATAATAATCAAGAGGAGATTCCTGTAGAGTTACCAGCTATTGAAAATAATATGGATAAGCAAGCAGCTACAAATTTTTTACAAGTTGTTAATGACAATGAAAGTAGTGATAAAATGATTTTACCTAATAACGATGAAGAAGAGGTAGAATTGTTGATCACAGATCAGAGTACAGGTAAGAACAAATTGATAATTTAGTTTAGGAAAATTGATTTTTCTTTTTCTTTCTAAAATAAGGCCTTATATGGAAGTATCAAAAATACCTGAATTTATCATCTCACTCTTAAAAACTTCGGCATGAAGTTATTAATTTCATAAATTTTAAACATTCCAAATTTTAGTCTGAAGCATGTAGAGTACTTAATGAAATATGAAAATAACTGATTCTAGGTCATAGTTTAGCAATTTTGTTGATAAAATGGGTTAATGTTACGTCAATTCGAGCTAACGCGAATTAATTAGAAGTTTGCGCGATTTATCAAACAATAATCTTTTGTTTTTCAAAATTGAGAGCATTGCTTTTAATAATTGAGTATGCCAGCTACTTGTGTGGATGGTATTGTAGAAACAGTTACCAAAAGAATTCTCATAGATTTGTTCAGATATTGATTTAAACAAAGAAACCCATCATATGGGAACAAAAGCTGCTGTTCTAAGTACGCATTTTTTTTTTGTTGAAAGGAATTTCCTATTTGGTTGAGCGTTGTTTAGAAGATGATAATCAATTATTAGAACAACTTTCGTCCGAGACGCTATTAGATACAGATTTGTTATCTTTGGATGAGAATTCATTAAAAACTCAACTACCGGAAATTGTTGTCGAATCTGGTGCAACCAATTTGCAATTAGCGTCGCCCACTTTAGCTGGAGCTACTAGTGGAATGAATACTTTTCTTACGAAGTTGACAGAAAGGTACTGTTATTATTAATGATTTATTTTGTAATTACTTTTATTTATTAATTTTTACTTATTTTTTAATATAAATGGAAAACTCCATTACAAAAGAATACAGTAAATACAGTAAAATATAAGTATGTAACATTATGTGTGGATACTTAAATGTGAGTGAAAAACAAAAAAAAAAGAAAAGATACAAAATAATGTAAATAATGAAGAGAATTAGCTCTATAGTTTCATGTGGGCTTGGAGCTTGAAGGCCACGAATGAGTTGTCCATTAATCGGCTGTTGTTTCCCAGAGTTTGTGGGATGATACTCAATGACGAATTCATTAATGGATCTCCATGATCTTTGAGGAACCGTTCTCTTAACACGCTGAAGCAAGCTTTCGTAAGAGATATTATTGGATAATATGCTATGTATGAAACAAATATGTGATATACTAATCCTTGAACGTTTGTCCAGCGCGTCAAGATTTAAATGATTCAGTATAAGGTTGTAGTTCCCGTAGGTATATGTGCAATTCCTAACCGAAATTCACAGTATATCAGAAATATATTTTGAATTCTTTCTATTTGGTTTATGTATATAGCATAGAAAGGAGACCAAATTTGAATGGCGTACTCTAACTGAGATCTAAGAATTCCAACAAAAATGGTTCTGTCAAGCCCATTAGAGTTTCTTATCACAAATCTTAGTAACTTCGAGGTCTTTAGGAGCCACATGGTTAATGTGCTCTGCGAACTGAAGATGGAGATCAAAAATGACACCAAGCTCCTTGATACAGGAAACTTCTGAGATTGGTGACTTGTTAATTAGGTATGCCGTAGATAGAGTTTTGCAGTAAAAGAGCCTCAAGCCTTTCTGAAAAAGAGCTTGCTCATCCTTGGTTTTAATTTTTGACAATAATTTGACATCATCAGCGTACTTTAAATGCTTGGCCACTGTAAATTTAAGTTGAACAACAAGTTGAACAATTGAACAACAAGTGAAATGTGCCAACCTTGTGGGACACCAAATGTGACCTGTATAGACCGAAATATAAATTGACCGATTTTACCGTTTGGGTGCGGCTACTTAAGAAACTCTGGAACCACCTCAGTAATTTCCCACAAAACCCGAAGGTATCTAATTTATGAAACTGAATGCTGTGTTTCATTTTATCAAACGCCTTAGAGAAGTCGGTGTAGATGGCATCAACGTGGCAGCCGCTCTCCAATGCATCCGTCAGATATAACTTAAACTCAATCAAATTAGTCACCGTAATGTATGTATGACTGATTGATTGCTAATGCTGCGATAGTTTCTCACATTCGCTCTGTGCCGTATTTATAAATTGGGATTACATAGCTGTCTTTCCATGACATTTGAAATCTATCACTTCAGGGCGATGTTAAATAAATAGCAAATTGGTTTGCACAGTGTAAATATACAGCGCTTCAATAGAATAGATGGAATATTATCAGTGCCGCTATTCCATGATTCTTTTAAAGTGATAATGTTTGTTATAAGATCAGATTCCCTAAAGTTAGGACAACGACTATCAGGTGAACATTTGCCTGGGGATGTAACAATGGTGGATACGAGGTGAGCGGAGAATAGACAGAAGCAAAAAACTCAGCGAACTGAACTAAACCACGCAGGGAATTTGATATTAGTTTTATAAACTTTAGATGTGACATAACAAATGATTACGGAATATAGGACGTCGTTGAATTTTTCCAATGCCAGATCTATAGGCTATTGGCAATTTTATAGTTAACTGGTTCCTGAACTACGATTATATAAATTTTTGCTCAATGCAACTCCCACTTTTATCCCTTCAAGAGCTGAAAAACAAAATTTCATCTTACACGTGTCTAATGGATTTTAACGAAGAATATTCTTGCCAAATTGCAGCTTATTAAGCTAATTGGTTTCTGAGATACCAAGTTTTTAACCCTTCAAAAACTGAAAATGAAAATTTCGTGTCACATGCATTTCGACAGAGTCTTTCAGCCACATTTCAAGCTTCTACGTTTAACCGTTTCCGAAATAGCCTAATACTTTAACCCGCTTTGGGGTCGAATTTCGAAAAATCCCCTATTAGTGGGTGCTTATGTCATGAGGAGAAGCCTTCGACAAATTTTCATCTTTCTAGGTGTAGGGTTTTGGCCTGGGCTTGATGAGTCAGTCAGTGAGTATATCGGACGTATCCTTTTATATATAGAGATACGACCCCCGCTTTTAACCCTTCAAAAGCTAAAACTCAAAATTTCGTCTTACACGTGTCTAATGGATTTTAACGAAGAATATTCTTGCGAAATAGCTACTTTCTAAGCTAATAGGTTTCTGAGATACGATAAATTTGTCTCATACTCTTTCCACCCCAGTTTTTAATCCTTCTAAAACTGAAAATCAAAATTTCGTCTTACACGTGTCCAATAGATTTCAACATAGAGTCTTTCAGCCAAATTTCAAGCTTCTACGTTTAACCGTTTCCGAAATAGCCTAAAACTTTAACCCCCTTTGGGGTCGAATTTCGAAAAATAAAACTCAAAATTTCCTGTCTAATGGATTTTAATGAAGAATATTCTTGCCAAATAGCAACTTCCTAAGGTAATTGGTTTCTGAGATACGATAATTTTAATTTTTGTCTTATACATTTTCCACCCTAGTTTTTAAACCTTCAAAAACTGAAAATCAAAATTTTTTCTTACACGTGTCGAATAGAATTCAACAAAGAGTCGTTCAGCCGAATTTCAAGCTTCTACGTTTAACCGTTTCCGAAATACCCTAAAACTTTAAGTCCCTTTGGGATCAAATTTCGAAAAATCCCCTCTTAGTGGGTGCTTACGTCATGATAGGAAGCCTTTGCCAAATTTTCAACTTTCTAGGACTAGGGGTTTGGGCTGGGCGTTGGTGAATCAATCAGTCAGTCAGTGTATAGGCGTATCCTTTTATATATAGAGATGAATTTACAAAGGCTATGAAAGATGTTATCTAATACATGAATTTGTTGTGTTTTATGGCAATTTTTATGACTTAAGTATGCAGTTTGATTTAATGTATTTCAGACTCCATAAACAAAGTTTATTTATTTAATATTTTGACTCTCGCACAACTATTGGCTTGGCACAGATACGCAATGTCGTGCGTATAGTACATGAAATTACAACTTATGTTAATATATTTTCTATAATTTAATTTTTTAATCTTGTTACTATATTAACTGTTCATTACCAAACCTTCAAAAGGAGTTAAAATGAAAAAGGGAACATGTTTCTTAATATTTTTCAGTCAATGCGGAAGTATAACCACACAGCCTCATCTTACAACCGCACAGCTGCCAAACATTGTTAATACGATTAATACCATCTCTCCTATTATGACATCAGCTGTAACGACTAATAGAACTGACGTATCGCAATTTTTATTAGCCAAATTGACGAATGGTAAACGGAGCAATCTAGTTGATAAATTAAGCACAAATCGGACGCGATTATTTGAAAACGAAGATAATTTTTGTAAGTTTTAATTTAATATTTTTGCTGTCTAACAATTTTTTATTTTTGTGTGTTTTAAGTGTCTTGCGTGCAACAAATCTGTGATAAACCAATTTTATCTAGAGCTAGAGCTACATTACCTGAGTCGCATTTGATTATAAGTAAAAACAACATTGGTGGTGAGTTTTATTGTATTTTTATAGTTTTATATAAAAACTATTTTATTTTAAAATTAACTGTGTTAATTATTATGAAACTGCATTCGATGTTTAAGTGTCAAGCATACTGTATCACCAATGTAGTGATACAGTATGCTTGTAGGGGGTATTGAAAACGGCTCCACCAATGCCAGAAATGCACCTACCCTGTGCCGGACTTTAATAAGCAATTTTGAAATCCCTAAACATCGAATGCAGTTTCATAATAATTAATTTTATCAACAAGTTATATTCTATAAATAATACTATACAATTAACTATTATTTTATTTTAAGTTTCTTTTATTTAAAGTATATTTAGTTTGGGCTGTATTCAGTTCTTGGTATTTATTTTCGAGGGAGTTTCATATTTCGTTATAAAAATTCAGTCCCTAGTAAGTTTTGATCAATTGCTGCTGGCTTTTGTTAAGTTTTTTTTTATTTCATGACTATATACAGTCTACTTAGGGTGTTCATAAGTTCCCGGAGAAGGCATTTAGATATGCAAAGAAATACGCAATAAATTTTCATAAAATTTTCATTTTAATTTACTTATATAGCAGTACACAAGTTCTTCAATGGAAATTTAGATCAAGATATATATAAAACTGATCGCGCTCTTCTGCTCTGTTTCAGAATTTCCTTTTGTTCTAACTAACAGTTTTTGCATACTTTGATTTATGATTCGTGAGATAGATGTAGAGTTTTTATTTAATATGTAAAAGGGAATAGATTTTTAGTTTCTAAAATAATTTAATAGTAAACATTTGGGGTACCAAGTTTTATATGTTTTAATATTACAATATTAAAAAATATAATGTTTGTTGTTTTGGTATTATAATATAGAGACTGGAGTTTACGCAAAGAAATTTATACCGAAACGTACACAGTTTGGTCCTATTGAAGGTCTGTTAACTTGTGATAATAATGATAAAAATGTAGATAGTGAAAACAATTCAATGCGTGTTCATTTGTCTATTGAGACTGAAGATGGTAATTTCCAAATGCTCGGCACGTCTGATGAAAGTATGTTTGTAATTTCGAAAAAATCAGAGACTTTTTATAAATTATTTATTGTATTTTTAGATCATGCAAATTGGATGTGTTTCGTTAAGTTAGCACCATCAAGCGAAAGTCAAAATTTAGTTTTAACCCAACACGATAAAATGTTATTCTATACGACTATAAGAAATATATTACCAATGCAACAATTATTAGTAAGTATATGAAAATATACAATCAAATCTGAATAATCCATGGAATTGATTATATTTAGGTTGGATATGGTACAGCATATGCGACAAGACGAAATTTAGAACAATTAGTGCCAAAATTACTGGACGATGAAAGTAAATTTGAAATGAAACCTTTAGTCAAACTTTCTACGAATCAGGATAGTCTACAACGACAATTAATTGCAGAGGATAAGTCTGTTAAGAGGTATTTATTATAACTTGTATTTCCATTTGATATCTTTTTTATTTTTCTCTTAGATATTGTGTCTGAACTACAGAATTTTATAACGAAACAAAAGAATCAGCAGAAACTACAGAAACAAAAGAATCAGCGCATATGCGTTAGTCAAACTTAAGGAAAAATTGCGAGATAAACAAAGTTTGTTATTGCGAGATAAAGAAAGTAGTAGCTAAATGTAAATCAGAAAAACAACTTCCAGGTCTATCGCTTTTGTCGCGAAACAAACAAATATCGCAATATGTCCTTTATAAATTTTGTATCCACGACCTTTTGTCGTTTTCACTTGTATTATCCCTCCATGATATTCTTTGCTACTCCTGGTCTTCAGGGTGTATTTTGATTTTCCTGTACATTTTTTCAATGTCGGCTGTGAATGCGATTCTATGCATTCTCCATCTTTATAATATTGGTGCTAACCCTTGCTGGAGCCTTGGTCCCACCCACAATTCATCATTCAAACTTCTATTGTTGCTTGTTTTGCAAGATGCTTCATAGACTATCCGAACATGGGTTGCCGAAGACTCTGGTCTAATAACTGTTTGATGCGGAATGTAATATCTTCCTATGGTATTTCAAAATTTTTTATTTTCTCCATGTGTCCTAGATCTTCATACTCCTTCATAAAGTCTATGTAAGCACTCTCCAATTTTTTATCTTTTCCTATTCTTTTTTCCTGTTGTATCAGTCGCGCAGCTGCCCTTCTCTTTGACGCTCCTATCTCCGGATTATCTTCTTTAAATGGTATCTACGATATACTTGTCTTCACCTCTCCTTGTGGTGGACGCGTAAAATTCTTCACACCTCTTGTCTTCATCATCTAATTCCCTTTCTCCATTAATTTATTGCATTTTCCAAAACTTTGTTAACTGATCGTCTTCTTCTGTCATGGAAACTAGACTTGATACTTCTTTTCGTTGTGGTACTTCCTTAAAAAGATTTCCGGACAATGTCCAACCAACTTCTGTTTCTTGACTCATTAATCCTTCTGATTTCTTCACTTTTCCTACTAGGAATTTTCTTAATTCATCTGCTCCTAATAAAATATCAATCGGACCAGATCTATGAAATACTAGATTCACTATTTGGTCATTCTTCCATACGTCTATATTCACGTTTTTGACGAGTTTCTGAGGTTAATCGTCTGTTATTTTCTTTAGTATAATCAGTTTTACTGGAAAACTAAATTTGCTTGAAAACAGTGTGCTTGGTCTCAGTAGTGTATGTATTTTTCCATTAATCTTAAGCGATTTGGCGTCAGGTACTCCGTGTATGACGATTGAGAACCTTCTTCTATTAAAGCCCTCATTTGGTGCACTGTTCCATCTATTTCTGACCCCCGTCTCAGAGATGTTGCTAACAAAGTTGTCTGAATTTCTTTGTTCTCGCTTTCATTCTTTCCACTTGAGTCATGACATGTTGGTCGTTGCGGAAGCTGTTTATTTTGCTTATATCTTGGTTGCATTTGTTTTGCCTGTCCTGTACTTGGCTTTGTATTCTGAAATGGCTTGTGTAGCAATGTGTTATGACCTCTGTGACAGAGGACATAACACGTTTTGCATAACATCATCAGTCGACACTTTCCTTTGTCTGAGTGCTTCAAACACCGCTGACATAACTGCTTATCCTTTATTTTCTAAAACACAGATTATTAAAATTCTTAGTCGTATATCTGATGACTTCCGTTGCAAAAGTTGCATTTCCAAGATTTTCTTGTCCTTATTGTTTCTAAGGATTGAAACATCTTTTCCAGGAAGCCCATTATCTCTTGTAATTATGGTATTTCATAAGGATCTTGCAAACCTTGTTAGAACAATCTGTTTGTTGCTGAGTCCCATTTCCGATCTATGATTCTGCCCAAAAATTGACCCCAATCTTCTGTCTTCACTCCTAAATTTTGTATTCCTTCAAGATATCCCGTTGTTGTGCAACCTCTTTCTACTTGTTCACAATTCTCTACTTGTACCGATGGAAGATCTAAAATTTAGTCCACATACGCGGCTAATCAGCTTGTTATTGTTATACCTTCTCCGTAATATATCCCAACACGTATCGTAGTTAGAATCGGTTATCGGCATATGCTGAATAAGTATCTTGGGTTCATCACCTAAGATCACCTTTAAATCTGTCTTCTAAATTCTTCATTGCTTCGTCAAATTTTTGTTGTATCTCTATCTTAATTTCTTTTAAAATCGCCTCCATATTTTCTTCATCTTCTGCTACTATTTTTGCTTCTTTGTCGTTCACCCAATATTGATTATATAATTACTCAATGTCTATTTTTTTCATTTTTAATCAATCCTTTCCAATTTCATTATCAGTTGATTCCAATATTTCTACCGTTTCTTCATAAAACTCCTTCATTAACAGTTCAACTTTTTTCTTCAATCCCTCAGTATTTCTCTTAGGTTTGTTTACATTATCTTCAATTTTATCGTGATACTTCATTATTTCATTGCAGCAATCTTCTACTGTTCCCATAAAGCTTCTCGTGACGTTGGATCCTTTTTCATATTAATTAGGATCTTTTGAAACTCCTCGCCCGCTTTCTGATGCGGCCTTAACTTTTTCATTCATTGCCTCTATGGACATTATTGTTGAATTTTAAATTATTTCTCAAAGAAAAAATCTTAATTGCTTATATGATTTTTTTAATTGTTATCATTGGCTTTGTGGATAATTAGTCGTACATTCTAATACCCTACTAACGATTAAAAAAATTAAATCTTTTCCCTCGCAGCTACTTGTTTGTTTACTTATTTGATATTTTTATTGGATTTTCTTACCAACGTTCCCGTTTTGATACTACTCGTTTTCTTGACCAAGCGATCAGACTTCTTTAATGGTTGAAAGTCTGCATCCAATTTTTCCTAGAACAGCTGCCTTCCCAATGTTGTTTCTTTTATTTAACCGGACCACCGAAATCTCTATTTCAACCACATCACTATTTCAACACTCGAAATACCATGAACTTTCTTCAGACCAATCTTCGTTTTTCTTTTTTCCTTTTCTTCGTTGAACCGACCCGGGGCACTGATTCTACTTAAAAAGCTCTAAGAAACATGAACACTGTATAAATATTGCGATTTATAAATATTTCACGAAATCAAGTTCGTAACTCAACTGTATTTTGTTCTTGATTATATCTTTATTTTTTTATGATTAGTTTGAAGTTATGAAATTTGTGTTTCTACGCAATCAAACATTTTGTTCTTAAAGTGTATTAACAAAAACGGATTAATAATTCTCACTGTTAACATTTCAGGCTTCTTATTTTTAATTTTCGAAAATCTTCAAAAGGATTAATTTTTAACCAATGAAGCACCTTCCATTTTAAAAACGATCTTCAATTCATTTTGATATCCAAATGTTCTATATTATTCTTTCAGTAATGTTTTAATGTATTTTTGTAGTATTTCTGAAGTTGGTATTAAACAAATAATACCGGATGTAAAGCTTACTTCACTGTCGAAGCAAACTTCTGAATTACCTGATACAGGGATTAGTGAAATCAATACAAGGATTCAAGAAGATACTGCAAAACATAGTGACCCGACTTCTGATCAAAATAAGTTGAGATCCCCCGAACGTATTGTTAAAAATGAAAATATAAATAGTGGAAGAGACATTGATGCTAATCAGAGATTCGTAACAGCAGAGAACACTGTAAGTAAGAAGACTGAACACTAAGTTGCTAGTTGATTTTAAAAAGTTTAAATTTTAATTTTTGTTACTAACTTCTCTTAGGTTCCGATAGCATTATTTCACCAAACAAACAACGAATTAAATGATTCCCAATCGGAAAGTTTATCACAAAATGATATTATTACTAAGCTCGTTCATTCCAATGATCAACTTCCAGCGCCGTTTGAAGAATCTGACGAAAACGCACGAATTACTTCCGCTGAACTCGCTCGACATCGTGCGTTTGCACTATTCCCATTAACAGATAGTCTTGTGCAAACGGAGAATGGTTGTTTAGCGATAGGCCCATCTAATGATATTCACAACAAACTTGAAATGAATCTAGGGACTGAGTATCAGCATGTTATGTTGAAGCAGGAACATAATGAACGAGATGATGATGGAATTTTATCCTCTGATAATGAAGGTTAGTTATTCGGATTAACTAAAAATTTCAGAATATTTAGCAGCATGTATGAACTTTATTTAGTTTTATTAGATACTTAAACATAATAATATCGTCCAATATCTTGTCCACTTTGTAATAGTTTTAATTTAATTCCAATTAATGAACAACTGATAATTCCGTTGATAATACCGTTTTCTTTTATCTCTACCTGTTTTTGGTCATACATGTGGCTTTTTCTAAGTTAGTCTTCCACAAAGTCTCAATTAAACTAATCCAGCAGATTGGTGATGTTCTGCGTCTACGATTGTTTTGTGATTTGCCGTATACTATTAACTTTTTACTTATTGTGAAGGTTGTAAGTACTGCACTTCACTTTGTCACTTCGTATTTTCTTGTAACGTTTAGTGATGGGTAATACCTCCTTTTAAAATGAAAATGAAGGAGTAGCTCTTTTTTATTTGTGAGGCTTCAAAGAGGTAACTCATATGAGATGAGAAGAATAGTGATGGGGCTCTCATTTGAGGCCTCATTATCATGAAAAAAAAGAGTTAGTGTTTTTCAAATATGAAGCGAATCTTTATTTATGAGGAGTTCCTCTTATATTTTCAAACGAGGACTTCCTCTTTTTTCCAAATGAGGAGTTCTGGAATCGATTTATTATATAAAGAGTATTAATGGGTTCCTCATTTTTGAGGTACTTCATTTGAGGCCTCATATCATAAAAAAAATATTAATTTGCTCTGAAAGAAAATAGATTTTACTTGCTGTTTATAAGTAGTGCTAACTTCAGTCCAAATTGTGTTAAAAAACGTGAAATTTTCTATTAAAAATTAACCAACACGAAATAAATGACGGGCGCTTAATAATGATTAAACACAATGATATAAACCAATGATATAAACTGTATATATGTTTATTGTCATTTTGGAAAAAATGTTTCAAACAAAATCGACAGGCCTTTATGTAGCCTATACAGTAAAGTTTATTCGAATGTCCTATATTTTATTGTCCCTGAGATATTTCAAAAAGTTTAAGCTTCAAACGTGACAACACCGCTTCCTATACAATTTAGCAACATGGGACTATTTTATTCGACGCATAATACAAGGCACTATACGTGTGCAACATTTCAATCTCCTAGTTTGAGTACGAAATTTCTTAAAAAAATGGCTCCTGGCCGACATATTGAATTTATAAAAAAAAATAATGAAAAAACCGTTCTGCGGGCTCATGGTCTACACCTGTAGACTATGAGCCCGCTTCATCCATATCGATCCCATAGGGAAGGAGAATTTCTTGAACATACAGACGTACGTACGAGGATGTATTGATATCTAGTTAGTCTAAACCGGTTCCATGGATAAAGAAAATATTGCGTTACCATAGCAACGAACAATAACTTATTAGAAGTGTCAGTGTAAAGTTTCACGTCAAAAAGTCAAACCAGAGCTGCACAACCCAGAAACAAAGCAGCAATCGATCGAATGGAGACACTCTGGTTCTCCAAAGCCTAAGAAATTTCGTTTTCAAAACTGCTGGAAAAGTTCTTGCTTCAGTTTTTTGGGATTGCCAAGGAGTAATCATGATTGATTTTCTGGATAAGGGTAGAACAATAACTGGGAATTACTATTCGACGTTACTGACCACTATACGAGAAAAAATTATGGAGAGAAGACTCGGAAAGTTGTCCAAATGTATCTGGGTTTTGCAGGACAATGCCCCTGCATACAAATCGCATGTTGCCATGCATTCAATTCGTGATTTAGGTTTCGAATTACTCAACCCCCTCCTATTCACCAGATTTGATCCCTTATTCACCAATTAAGAGGAAAATATGTTTAATAAAATATTTTGACATAGTAGGCTAAGAATTTTTCAATACATCCTCGTACATTTTTGGCACTGTTTCTGTCATGCGCAAATAATTGAGGAAATCTAATGGTTCTTCACTTAATTCTTTTAATAAGCTGATGTGCGAAGATTGACTTCGCCTTTGTAACCACTTCTTGTACCCCTGTTTACGCTTTTTCGAGTTTTTAGTTTTTTGTAAAATTACAAAAAGTAAACCGAGAGCGGCGAAATCGTCTTACTCCTTCGAATCTACTGTAAAAATTGAAGGATTGAACTGTACGTGTGTGTGCTTCTACAATGTACCGTTTCAACTATTCAGTTCAAACTGTAAGTTGAAACTGTTCGTGTGTGGCCGGCTTAAGGCCTATACAATAGCACATATATGCAAAGTTACAGGAAAAAATATTTTACGTTGTATGAGACCTATAAAACTATAAGACATCTAACTTATAGGTGCTTTTGCAGTTGAATAAATGTTATCATTGGCAGGTGACGGGAGGGGTTCAAAATGATCATTTTATTCAGAAATTCAGTTTTATAACTAGAACACTGAAATTCTGATCGCATATAGTATCTTGTATTATGCTTCGAAAAAATTAGTACCATGTCTGAAACTGATGTACAATGCGACGTTGCCACTTTTAAAATTTTACAATCTTTTAGATATATCTCAGGAACTATAAAAGATAGAATAGTTGAATATCTGTACTACATAAAATATCGGTTCCTATGAAGGTAAAAAAATCATACTTGGGAAACAAGTGTAAGAGATCTCAATTTGTGCAAAGCAGACAGGGGAAAAAGTAACTCACAAGCCGCAGCGGGGAAAAAGTAAGTCAAAAACGGCCGGCCGCTTCAAAGCGGACAGCGTATTTATAGATTAGACTAATTTTGATTAGTGTACCTTGAAGAACTATTGTGCTAATTGAATTTACTACACGAGTTATAATGTGTCAGTCAAAATTAAAAGATTCAACTTTTGTTTTATGCAAGATAAAACAAAACGTAGGACTTCCAGTATATGAAAGATGGCGTGGCGATTACGTCCACGAATTTTTATTATTAAATTTATATGTACGTCATTTATTAAATTTATATGTACGTCGAATGAGTTATTAATTTGATTTTAATGGGTTCTTTTTTCTTATCTGGAAACGCGTTTATTTCGGATTTATTATATATTATTTATTGGTTCTCGATCACTTGAGACTAAATGATTCTTGGCCAGTGATATATCACGCATGCAGTTTATAGTTTTTCTTTTCGAATTAGAGTTTATACTAATTCGAATAAGTGAACAAAAATAATCCCTTGTTATATAATTAGCTAATTATGTTTGTAGTAAAAAATATTTGTATTTTTATCGATCTATTTGGAAGGGCAGTTTGTGTGTTTCATAATTAGTGCAATTACTATATAAATTAATTTTAAATATCAGACTCATCAACAAAAAATTCAAGAATGGATGATTCCACAGTGATAAATCTGAAGTGCGCTCAATGTTTTTGCGTGATCATTGAACCAACTTATCAACGCTTAGTTAGACATTTAGAAACGGAACATGGAATTGATGGTGGTACAACGGGAAAAGAAGAAATTGAAGATAAATTTGTAATTGCAAGGTATATCTTAGAAATTTATAAATGATAAAACTTCTATATTTTTGTTTACTCCTTTTTGTAGATCCTTGGTGTGCTGTTTTTGTCAAAAGACATTTTTTGAAAATAATGAATACGCACGTCATGTAAGAGTGTGCATGTATGGGCGTAATAATAAAAAATCTGTGTCAACAAAACGTGACATTGCAAAGAAGAATTTTAATCGTTCGAAAGTAAGTAGTAGAAAAGTAAGAAAAAATTGATTTTATTATCTCTAGAATAGTGTTTATTAATCTTGAGAGATCTTTTATCGACAACCGTCTATAAAGAAAAGTGATTATTGTTAGTACTTGAATATTTCAAAGCAGTTACTCTTTAAATCGCTTCATGTGCGTTGATAAGTAACAACGGCTAGAATTCTATATACCAGTTACACCACAGGTTTCAATTCTTGGCTCCTTATATGTTGTCTTTGTTTTCTAGCCTATCACCAGAACTATTATCAAACTATTGTCAATGTTAAAGTTGTGATTACCTTGTCACAAATGTCATAAGATGAAAATGAGAATCTCAGACAAACTTCTTTAGATTTAAAATGATGTACAGTCGAAGAGGACATTTTAACACATCAAACTAAGACAGCGACTCCTCAGTTTGTATTTACTATCTTCAACCTCTTTCAGATAGAAAGTTGTCTTAATTTATTTATTTGCAATTGTTTTAAAAATTCAATAAATTAATGATAATTTTATACTATTGTAAATATATTCCTTTGCAGACGAAACCTTCATATCCAAAATTATTGAAATCGGGCATGTCCAAACAACAAATCGATTCGCAAAATGTCACGAATAAAAAGCAACGACAACGTATTATTCGAGTTAAGAAAGCGGAAAATTTAATGAAGACAAATAGTAATCATAATAATAACAACGCTAAATCGTTGACGCGAAATCATTGTCCGGTTTGTTTTAAACTTTTTGCGAACGTAGAGAGAGTTCAGAATCATCTATCGGTCCATGAATCTGAAGACAAGAAACCTTTACCATGCGATAGGTAATTATAATTATTAATATTTCATATTGTTTCACAAATTATATTTCATTTAAAATAGATTCAATTAGAAATGGCATTTATATTTTTCACATATTTCTTCATAATGTAATTATGTAAATATATTATATATTATTCTATGCCAAATTACTAGTCCAACATGTCTGAATGGACAGCAGTTATACAAAGAGACGACAATATTAGACTGGGAAAGGCAAAAGACTTATTTGATAATATAAATAAATCACAATAAGAAGTTTGTATTACTTTTTAGTAGAAGTATAACTATAAGTAAGAGAATTATTTCGAAAACTGCACATATATATTGTTAAATGATTTCAAATTGGCTAAAAAAATGGAAGGCAAGGGTTAATACGTATTTCTGGCATTGGTGGAAGCCGTCATCAGAACCCTCTATTTCACCTAGCATCACAGCATCAGTTAATGAAAACCGTGCTCTGCATCAGTGCACCACCTTCGCTTGCTCAGACAATTTGAAATTTGTTTATATGAATATTGTGTATTACTAAATGCAACACTAAATGCATACGTTATTACATAGATGTTATTAAATTATATGCAGTTATACGAAACAATTAAAAAAACAATCCAATAGGGTTTGTTCAAGAAACAATCCAACCATTCGAAATAATTCCACCAATGCCAATGTCAGAAATACGTATTAACCCTTGCCTTCCATTTTTAAGCCAATTTGAAATCATTTAACAATATATATGTGCAGTATTCGAAATAATTCTCTTATTTGATAATGACAAATATAATTTTTAGTTTTTGTATTTTTTATTTCTTTATTTATTTATTGTTGTATTTGTTTCGCTTTTTTCAGATGTGGAAAAAGATTTATGAATCAATCAGCTCTAACATGTCATTATAAAACCCATATGAATGGTAGGAAAGTATTTGAATGTCCCATGTGCGATGATGGGTTTCATAATGTGCTACAATTAAAAGCACACGTCCAGAAACATTGTTCTGCTGATGGTATTTGATATTTTCGTACATTCCTTTTTTAATATTGTAAATTCATATCATTTTATAGGAAAATTTGTGTGTCCGCATTGTTCGAAAATCTGTACCAAATACAGCATCGTACGTAAACATATTCGTGCTTTTCATTCCGAACGCAGACATGTTTGTTCGGATTGTGCAAAGTCCTTTTGTAGTTTGGATAAATTACGTATGCATTTGCTTCGGCATTCCGATCATAAAGAATTTTTATGCGCCGATTGTGGAAAACAGTTCAAACGTAAGGATAAATTAAAGGAACATATTAAGAAAATGCATGGCGAGGAAACAGAAAATGACGCACCAAAGTAAGTGAGATTTTCCGTTATATGTGTTTAAAGTAGTGAACTGTAAAACATGATTCAAGAAGTCTTCAGTTAACTTTTTTGATAGCATTACTGTTCTGAATTTGTTGTGATGCAGCTTGTGATTGGTTGCCTTAATATGGATGAACACGCATGGTTTTTAGTAGGGATACTCCTCGATAAGTTTTTGAATCTAAGGCCTTTCCTTTGTTGAAAAGTGGAATAGTGATGCTTTTATCCATTTCGTTTTTATTGTCGTGTAGTTCAATACGTTTATACAAATTGTGTGTGACAGACAGTCGCTTGCGACACTGCTAAGGGAGAGTACAAGCAATTATCACAGATGGCGCATACTAATATATAAATACAGAATATAACAACCTTCGGAAATATATGAATCTCGGGCACCAGGTAAGTTTAACGTGAAATCGCTCGTTGGAACTGTTGTTTTTGTTCCATCGGTCCTCAGTGGTCTTACTGAAGGCACGGGCAGCTACGAGTACGTGACGCAGCCCACAAGAACACGATTTCCTGGAGTACTCATGTACTCCTAGCTGGACTACTCATTTTTGTATTCGTAGCACGTACTCGTATGGAAATGCGAGGAACATAAACAATCCACTATAGGCACGTAAAATCCTCGATGAGCGCCGGTGTTACTGTTACCGAGTGACTCAAACTAACCTCAGGTATGCGTAGATTAGCAATATACACTCTAGTGGTAAGTGTGGAACTGTACGCTGTCGTAACACCTTGGTTGCTGAGCGTCCAAGACCAATCGTGGCTATGCGTAGAATAATCTTATACACGCTACTGGCTTAGGATATAGATTAGAGGTGAGGTGGAAGGAGAAAGCTATTCAAAATGCATGCAATCACGAAAACAGTACATGATATATAACATCGCTTACCAACCGTGTTATTTTCTCGGCGACTATCGATGGCTGTTGCTTTGCTTACTGTCTCGCCTTAGCTGGTCGCTCTGCTGGCTGCTGTTGCTGGGCATCTTGTTTTCGAGTTCGCAAAATTATTCTTATTAAAATCTCGGTATTTATTAGCCCTAAGTCGCCGTTCTAATTCCACTCTGTGTGTTAGCATACTCCTAGCTATAACACATAATTCTCTACCCGGGGTATCCACACGTTAACGCATAAGCAGTCAGTCCGGCAGGAACAGCGAGAGCAGCATATTTATTATTTTCATCCTGTACGGTATTCGCAGGCAAGAGCGAAGTGAGCTTACAGCACGTATGTTACATCGGTCGCCGCTTAGTATATTTACATAACAAGTATCAGACGGTGTTAGCAACACAGCAGTTTAAATCCCTACTTCATAGCCAGTGTACATATGCTTGCACATAGGTAATGTGTGTACAACACACACAACACAGCAAACGTAATATAAATCTGCTGCATATAGTTAGCTATCGATGCGTGATGACTCGGCGCGCTCGTATCTTCAAGCAGTGAATGCGTTTGATTTTATTAACCGGCCATTCCAGTATAGGATTCTCAAAATTTATGTATTTAATTTCTTTCAAGTAACATGCTTTGTTAAAAGTGTTTTGATCAATTTTTCACTCGCGTATTTAAAAAATCTGTTGATATGTCCAAATCTGAAACCTTGTCGTTCGTAAGGCACTTCATTTCGATCAGCATTTTTAGTGCTTTTAGTACACCAATTTCTACTACATCTTCGTGTCAGATCCCGTCTCTATTCTAGACCTTTGGGGTACAAGCTCTTGAGGTAAGTTTTGCCACTTGCGTGTTTATTATAGATGTTAGTTATTTGTACACGTTTACATATCTCTCTGCTAACCTTGAGCATTCTACTAATTAATATGAACAGAAACTTCATTTTTTTCCGAAGTAAGATGTGTTATAAATTGTTCGTCTACAGTAGCTTATGTAGGTGAATATCTCTTATATTAATTATAGTCAGTTTTTTATGAGGAAACAAATAACGTACTTTGAAAGTAAAAAAAGAGGAACTGCCGTATTGGTCTATAAATCGTTCATAGTATTTCATAATTCATTATGGTCCGCATATATGTGTGTAAGACAACCAGTAGCCATTACTTCAATGCTTACCCAGCAACCAAACTCGGATGAGTTTATCTAATCTCGATGCATTATATAGAAAGAGAGTGAATTAAATGCAGGGGATTAAGCATCACCAACAGAACAGTCACTGTTACATAGAGGGCACGAAGAGAAAAAACGAAGCGCTTGCAAATTTGAATTAGAATAACTTCATCTCATTTCACAATAAAATGGCCTCAAATGCAAGAGAGAGAGAGCGCATTTGAGCGCGAGAGACTCGTGACTACCCTAAACAGAGGTTTTACAAAACCTTCAGATTTTTTTCATTTAATGGTATAATTCATCTCTTTTAAAGCTTTTGACATGTTTTAATTTGATGTGTGATTTTTATTGTATTTTAATACAAAAAATCGAAATTTGATTTTAGTACTGTACTGTTTTTATTGAATAGAACTGCCGTTCCCAAACCCCAAACACATCAAATTACGAGCGATGTCACAAGATTAGCACCCAAAATGCAACTAGCCGATTATCATCGATTTATTTATAAATGTCACACATGTCTTCTAGGATTTAAAAGACGAGGTAACTTTAAACTTTAATATATTATTATTATCGTCATAATTTTCTTTATTAGTGCGTTTCACTTGTAATAAATAAAATAAAATAATGTATATATTTATTGCTACACTACATTGCATAGAATGTTATCGAGTATTAGATTTTTAAATTCAACTTTTTACTGCCTTTTAATGTTTCAGCACTTCTAATTCGCGAACTTTAAAAACAAATATTTTGAGTCAAGTATGCACTTATTAATTCAGATACGAATTTGAATAGTGTAGCAAATAATGTAATTAAATATAATTATTGTTTTCATAAAAAACAGTAAAAGAATAACAGAAAGCTTGAGTCTTTCAATGTTTCAGAACATCCCTTCTAATTCGCGAACTTCAAAAACTAATATTTTGATTCAAGTAAACACTTGTTAATTTAATATACATAAAAATATCAAATATGTAAATATATTTATGGGTTTCATAAAATAACAGTAAAAGAATAACAAGTGTCATTATGAATGAGATCCAAAATAAAGAAGTTAGACAAGAGATATTCCAATGTACATAGCAATGTATGAGAAATAAGATCCTAGCACTTATTATAATATGGAGACGAGACGCCACAAATATCAGGATGTAGAAGAATATACATAAGAAGATACAAACAGTTATTAGAAAGAAAATAAGGTACACTAAGTCAGAATGGCTCAGAGATTGTGCATATGCAGATCAATGAGTTAGATTATGTAAGAAATGTAGAAGACTTTGATGGAAACATTTTGATTATGGAATCATGAAGGGATATGTTGAGGAACTGTTGAATGATAGAAGGAACTCACAATACTTTAACATAATAGAAACTGCTATAGCAATTACTAAAGATGAAGTTCTGAAGTCAGAACTGGGAGTGGAAAAGTCCTTGGCCCAGATGGTTACTGAACTATTGGGAGAAAAAGCACCAAGTTTTCTGAAAACATGCGTGGTAATACATAATAAGGCAAAGCCACGTAAATGCTGAGACTATCGTATGATCCGTTAAAATAGCCACGATTTAATATTTCTGAGAGTGATTTATGCTAGAATATACCTGAAACTGGAGGAATGTATTGAAGAGACTCAGTTTGGATTCTGGAGACGTTTAAGCTTGCTTAGGACATCTTATCACATTAAAAACACAAAATGATGAAACACCCTTTGCGTACTTTATTATAGAAAATTTATTGTTTGATATTTTTGATAATTCCTTTTGGTCAGCCGGTATCCCTAAGTATAAAGTGTACATAGGTTTGATAGAATAAAAGCGTTTGATACAGTGGAACACGTCTGACAGCAAGAATTTCTCAAAAGAACTATGATTGACTAAGGATGTGCGTATAATCGGTAACTTGTATTAGAGGCAATATGTAGCGATAAAAGTGGGAAGACGGACACACAAATTTGTGCAATCGATTTGGATGTTTAATTTTTATTTTAGGTATGCTGGTGAATCATTTGGCGAAAAGGCATCCGGACATCCCACCCGAATCAGTACCTGAATTAAATTTACCCATTCTGCGCGACACCAAAGATTATTATTGTACATATTGCGACAAAGTCTACAAATCGAGTTCGAAGAGAAAATTACACATTTTGAAAAATCATCCTGGTGCAACATTACCTTTAACGTAAGTATTTTTATTCATTTTGTTCACTATAATAATAAAATAGTTTTGTACATAGAACAGAAACGTTTGATTTTTAAAGGTTTATTTCTTTGATTTTTGAGCTTTATAAGTTCCCGAATTAAAAACACGAATGAAATTTCTTGGGTTTCATACTCTATGGTTTTAAAACAATTTAAAATTTCCAACGATGGAAGATGCATTTCGCTCCATCATTTGTCACAAACCAAATATTACAAGATATTTCACTTAAGAAACTTTGGTCTAACAGTTGCCAGAAAACCAGTGCCTAAAAGAGCTCAGGAATTGTCTTATTGAATTTCAACTTGTCATAACTTGTGACAAGAATGGGTATATGGTCCGAAGAAAACCTTCAAAATATTGCAAGTTTTGAAATGCCAAGGCGCTCCTTATTGATATCTTTGGTTTTATTGTTCACAACTTGCTGATTTTACATCGGATCACAGCTCATTATTAATTGAAAATTGTTTGGCAAAAACGCTGTTTTGAAATGGCACTATGATCTCCGTAGGTGGGCCTTATTCTAGCTAGTCCCAAAGATAAAAAATTATTTATTAAAGAGCGCTCATGACAGTTCGCGATAGTCAATCTATTGAAAGGTGATAAATATTGCCTTCTTTCATTGTTTTCCTTTGAAATGCATGTGCTATATTTATAATTGCAGTAATCGATTATTGCGAAAACCAGACGACGCCACATTACCTATAATGCAGACACAAGCGTTAACAGGAAATAACGAAAATCCAGATCAATCTAAGGACTCAACAACAACCCCAATACCTGTAGCGAATCTTACGTTTTCCCAAACAGTCGGTAGTGTCGCTGCCAAACCGCAAGCATGCAACTGGTGTCATAAACAATACGCGAGTAAAGCAAAACTCGTTCAGCATCAACGCAAAAAACATCCGGATGAATTAAATCGACATACGACGGAATTATTGACTACGAAGGTAAACATTTATTGTTCCTGTTAAAATAATTATTATTATTCATATTTTATTTCAAGTATTTCTAGAAAAAAACCAAATATTTTGTTTGTAATTGAGCGTATTATTTGTCTTTCTGTTTGTTCTTAATTTTTAGATAAATTTGCGTGAAAAACTAAATGTTAAACCAACGATCTATGTGAATAATCAAGAAGAGTTAACCGGTCTTCCAAGAGTATTAGGTATGTTCTGCTAGAAACAGATTAAGATGTGTTATGTAGTAATTTTAAGTGATGACCTTAGGTCTAAAGAACTACCCATGATTTACGAAATAATGATTATTTACAATGTATCTCATATTTTACTTACTATTTATATATGTAATCAAATTATTCTTTCATCTGTGTTTTTCAAGGTCTTAGATAAATATGTAGGTAATAGATTTTTTAATGGAAAACGCTTGCAAATAGTCAGGTGCCCTTGAAATATATAATTTTTCAGGGCATCTCAATGCTAAAATGCAACCTAGTCGTATAAAATAATTGTCATACAAGAATTACATATCACTAAGAAAGCCACTTCCCGATAGTCAACCCTTTTTAGGACCTTTCAATAAAACTACTCTGGCTTCGTTTCATTAAATAAAGAACCACATGAGTTACATTTTTATTTATCCGACTCGGTCAATAAGTAGCTTTTTGCGGTGTTGCGTAATTATTGACGAAATTTTAGAATAAATAATTTACACTAAATTTTGAAATTCTAGAGGTAACTAATTATTGTGGAAATAATTTTTCCTTCATTTTTTGTTTGTTTACAAGTACATTTATTTTAATGTTGTTATATTCAAAATAAATTTTAGGTTATGAAGACGTACATAATAATTCGCAAAAATCATCAGTCTCATTAGAAAATTACTCGTCCCAACGAACTGCGACGCTTGCTGCTCTCGAAAATATGATCAAATTGAGATCGAATCACAAAGAGGATCTATCAAAAGAAACTCTTAAAGAAAATATTAAATCTAATACATATGCGGAACATCGAGATCAACCCAAAATGATTTTGAAAACTATATATGTTAATTCTGAGAATATTTTGAACAAAGATGGCACTATTTATACGAAGAATGATACTTATGTTAGCGAGCAACAGAAAGAATCGGATGTGAAGCATCAAAATAATTCTGATCGAAGAACAGATTTAATAAGTGGTCATAAATCAGTTGGTTTGACTGAAGTAAGTACCAAAGCGGTAATATTGTTTCAAATATATGTTTACATATATGCCAAAGCACTTTACAAAAAAGATAAAAATAATAACAGAATCCTAAGAATTTGACTTAAATTACATATTTGCCATCTTCATGGGACGTGTCTAAGTTCTATATATATTTTTTCATTTTATAAAATTTGGAAAGGTACATTAAACAAACGGTGATTCCTAAAAATTGGATACAATTTTGGCTAATCATATTACTTAGTGTGAAATACGGATTTCCACGTTTAATAGTCCAGAAGAAAATGGAGTTTAGCACCACTCATCTTAGATTTTCACGACACTTGAAATATTTTATTGTTTAACTAAGAAATTAGAAAATACTAAATTGTCCTCAATTTCACACTTCCATGGACCTCATGGAAATAGATCTTATAGTAATTTATAGAGAAAAACTAATGGAAAAAAGTAAACTACATAAGAAAAAAACTTAAGAGTGAAATGAGCTCAAGAGTAAAATGTTAATTTCCACACCAGGAAAACATTCACCCTATGTTTGTTTTTTTTTGTTTCCTTTGTTGTCTTCCAATGTTCTCTTTGTTTAGGAATTTAATAAATCCCATTAATTTTTATTGCCAATTTTGTTTTAGTTGTTTAAATTGCTTGTACCTCTGCGGAACTTTCCGTTACGATTTTGGTTTGATGTGTTTTGAATGGATTTTTAGTTTTAACGAATTTGACCACTTTGTATTTTTTAGTCCTCATTGCCAGATGAAAAACATCAATTGACCAATGCAATTATGTCGATGGAGGCTGACAGTTCGCATAGAGAGTTGAAAACAAGCAGTCATGGACTAAATAGTCCATTTTTGGATCATACGAGCGCAATAGATTTGGCACCTGAAGGTAATCAGATGACTGATGGTCAGCTACAGGTTGTCGACGATTTGATTATTGGACGACAAGATCCATCCGTTTTAAATGGCGGATTAAATTATTATCAGGTACTAATACATCCTTACACTATCAGATTCTACAAACTCTACACTACAAATATGGAACAACACTTATGAACTTAACAAAGAAATAGAAAAGGAAAGGACATTTAATAATGTACCAAGAACCATACTTAAAACCAGTTAGAAACGTATGGGATGGTTCAATATAGCACGACACAAGACAAAAGTAAATGGTATATTTGTTCAAGTCGAACGAAAAAGATTTAGGATATTTTTAAGAGCAGACTAGTACAAAAAAGATTTGATTTCCAGTAAAAATTCCCGCTTCTTGACTCTTTCCGAAATTTCGATGTGGGTTTGCTTTTTTGCGATAATCGATTGTCCAACTTTTGAATACTGCTCCAATTTAAAAGTTCAATGGAAAGGAAAGGGATGTAGAGGATAATGCAGTTTAGACATTTCTCAATTTTCGTTAGTCCCAACTTACCTACAACGCTAAACAACATTGCTGCCTTTTATCGCTTTATAATAATTGTCAAGCAGTTTATCAACTGTTAAGCCAACTAAATGAAGGCAAACAACATTTACTCGCTTTAAGAAGATTTTACAGAGAATGACAGACTCCCAGAGTTTGATGTTCTAGAAATCGAAAATAACGTCAAAAATAATTTTGATCCTGTTAAGAAAAATGTCGAACGCTATAAAAAGATAAAGTTATAAATAAAAATTTATTTATAAGATTTAAAGTAATTTGTACGCCCATTTCTAAATCGAAAGTTTGTTTGCCACTTGTTTAATTAATTCTTTAGTGCCGAATCTATTTTTAGATGTACGTTATTAAATTGTTTATTTCTGGTTAACATCAAATTGTTTAATTCAAGATTATTGGGTGAGAAGGTTAGGTTCGTGAAACCTTATTAGTTTCATAATCAGACCAGCACGCTAGATTCAATCAAAAGTCTGGAAGATGTACAGAGAAACTGGTACAGAGTTATGGGTATTGTTTAGGAAGTACGTTATGTTTTGTTTGAAATTTGAGAAATTGACCGTTTGCGGATTGGGAAGCTCTAAAACTAGATCAGCTGTTCGGGACACATGCTATCATTCGAGTATGTTTCGCAAGTATCCAGTCTGTTCAAACTTGTTATTCTGGATCCATGTTTGGTTCAACAAATATATACAAAACAATAAATCGAAAAGAAACTTATACATTCCTTTCATCTATGTAAAAACAGTTTACGTACAAATATCATTTTATATTTTTGTTTTATAGCTTGTAGAATACAATGGTCGTCAATATCTAATCGATAGTGCCAATTTATTCCAAAATCAGCAGCAGCAGCAACAAACGTCACAACAGGAACATCAACAGACATCAGTTCTTAATAATCACTCACACGCATCGCAGACGTACAACATATCACAAACGCACAACATCAATACAAATACTCCTACCCCGGAACAGTTATCGCACAATATTACAGCGAGTATTACTGATTCTTCTAAAAATATGACAACAACAGACGGGGTCGATCTAATTCCAAATTATATCGAACGTCGTATTATTGGCAATTCTGCCAATGCAGCTTTCGACACGAGCGCCCTAGAAAGTGGTAATAGCAGCGATTCAACGTCGTCAAGACTTTATAAAATGCTTGCTGAAACAGGATCTGTTAATCATATTACTGCCAGTAAGTTGCTAAATGATCAATTTTCGAATTGTTACGGTAATAAATTAATTTATTATATGGTAACTCTTTTTGCAACCTTTGAGACAAAATATTTATTATTACTGCAGCATAGATAACTTAGAGTTGGTAGGAGTTGCAGATGCGTTGATGTGCGCTTTCCTTAGCGATTTATAACAACTTTCTAAATATTTATATACAGAAATATCTAATATACTACATATGATCAAGAAATAAGTATACTCAAGTTGTCGCATAAATGTTGTACTTTCAAGGGTAACATATCGTAGGGCTTAAGTAAGAATTGGACTTAAATACCGAAAGCAAGGAAAGTGTCTTAAATTCACCCAAAATCAATTAGCACGTATTTACCCTTGTGGACTCAATAATAATTATGGATGACGAGAAATTTTATTCTTTCTCATTTTGAAGGGTTTTTATACAGCTAATATACAAGAGTATCCGGACAATATAAAGTGCTGACATAGAAGATCCTGTTTGGTGTGCAATTTCGATATCATTTGGCCTGTACGGGGCGGAACTCTTAACAATTTATAAACTCACTTTATAAACTCCTATTTATACAATTATTAATATCCTTTTGCTTATTAAACTTGAAATGATATTCATTAATTAGTTATATGTATAAAATTTTATTTTAATACTTTTTATGTTTATTTTAGATATGATTCAACCTCATTGAAAACGTCAATAATAATTAAGTAAAAGAATTGGAATCCTCATGTAAGTTTTACAAGTTTTTAGACCAATCAAAAGTTTTATTTTACTAATACACTAATCGATTTTGCTAGAAGTAAAAAAAAAGACTGTTGATATAGATGGAAAAATAAAACAGATTATGAAAAATTGTCAATTCTATAAAATCTACATACGCTAATAAACATAATTGTTAAAAACTAATTTAAATTATTTTAAGACCACATAATTTCTTCGTTGACGTAATTACGAAATATTTTATTTTATATAAGTGAATTAAATATTTTATCGAATTGAAAATAATTTTATTAACCCCTTTTAATTTAATGATCTTTTAACTGTTGCGCTGTTCAAACAATATCTAAACTCGTTTAAAGTTAATATGTAAATTCTTAGCCCGTAAATAATTAAAAATTCATGTTAATTTATATAGTAACATTATTTTAAATGTATTGTTATAATCCAATAAATATATTTTGTATAGCTTTTCTGAAAATTTTGTTGTAA
>WYDF02299332.1:0-29238 GCA_009867245.2 Adranes taylori
GCACTAGAATTAGAGTTTTTAATAATATAATGTGATTAAATCAAATTGTCATTTTAGGCCAGATTTCTGAAAATTGCGGTGGTAATCAACGTGTTAATTAAGATCAGCGACTTTCTTACTCAATGAGACTTATGCAGAGCATTTTGTGTTACAAACGGGAAGAATAAGAAAAGCAGTATAGTTGGCAAAAGCCAACTATACTGCTTTAATAAAATCAAATTCTGTAACAAAATTCAAGATACATAAATCCTACATTTAATTTCCTTAACAACGAATTAAATCATTTCATTTATATATAATGAACGAATTAAGTTACTTAATATAATTACATATTAATATATTTTAAATGAAGCACATGAATACAAGAAAGAAGAAAGAATGTGCGCAAAAAAATGTAGGTATCTCAAAAGAAACAACTAATGTCAGCGCTCAAAAAAAGGCAGAATCAGAATTTAAAAATACATACAGACATATAAAAAATATATAATTTCCTTAATTATATATTATTAAGCTATTGAATTAGAATAAATTACTTATATAATTAGATAGTAGTAGTCTAAAATTAAGATTATAAGTTCTTTAAAATTCGTTTAAAATAAACAAAAAAAGCAGTTTTAAATCTATTCCGATCGTCTAGATTTAGCACTCAATTTTTCTACGGCTATTATCTTAATTATTGGAACAGGAATGTCGTAGCACGAGATAATTCGTTTACAAATCGACAATCAATTAGATAATGATCAAATAATTTCAGTTAAGCTATAAGGTGCCGTGTAAAACAATAACATTCAAAATTCCAAAACCCTGGAACTTGTGAATGAAAATTTTCATGCATTAGCTATACATTAAGGTGGATATCCATGTCACTGTAGTTTTTCATACACAACCATTGACGTAACGTTCACTAATACATTCTGGCCTCTTTTTTAAATGGGAACTCATTTGTTCTCTTAAAAGTTTACAAAGTCTCCTAAAGACTATTTTGGTAAATGTGTTATAACTAGGTTAACCGTTAGGGTATGTTATGTATATTGCTTCAAATGGTGTACATTTTAAAGACGATAAAATGAATTTCGATGTTAATAAATATTTTGCATTTCATTGACGAAATCTGAGTACGTATTTGACAGAACGTATAATCACATTTAAATGTTTACTTTCACGAGAATAGTTTTCCAAAATAGCATTACCAAAAATTTGTAGATTCCATAATGGTCAAACCCATCCTTTACGTTCATTAATGATTGTAAGCATGAACTTACTGGAATGGGATATCAGTGCTACTGTACGGTAGTTCTTACATTCTGATGGTGACGCTTTTTTGAAAATCGGTATGAATATGGATTTGCACCATTTTGTTGGCCACTTTCCAGAATCCCATATTTCTCGGCATATGACATATATTATTTCTACTCCAGTGTGGTCTATCTTCTTAAATGCTCCAGGGGCTTTTCCGTTCTTTAATTTTTTCAGGGCCGCAGTGCCGCTTTTGCTCTTAGTATGTCTGTTCCTTTTCTGGAATTGAGTCGGGGTATAGTCCGTTCTTCATTGGTGTTGGCATACAGGGCTTCGCAATAGCATTTCCATACTTCCGCTATTTCTTCTGGTCTGGTTACCGCTCGTATGAGTTGTGTTTGTGGTTTGAAGTCTTTCAATAGGTATTTAACTGTCTTGTACAGATTCCATTTTGTGTCATGTGGGTTTGTAGTATTTACGGCGCTTGTAATCCATTTCTTTGTATCTTTCCATGTCTGGTGCGGATCAGTTATGGTTTTAGGTTGTGGCTTTGTACTATTGGCTAGTACTGCTCTGAATTTCTTAGGGTCTTTTGAGAGTATCTTAATTGTTTTTTCTTAATTGGGAATATCTTAATTGTTATCTTTCTAGGACATATATATTAAGAGTTATATATTAAGTAGGACATATATATTAAGAGATAAGATATGATCTTTTCTGTAAATGCTTGCAATCTCAAAAATATGAGTACACATCAGAATAAAAATAGACCATTCTCAACAATTACAAAAATTATGATTTTTTTAATTTAATTTTTTTTACTGTTTAATATGGATTTCCCGTCCCTTAATTGGATATATTTATCCATTTATTGTCACAAAAAAATTACCTTTTAATTAAACATTTACTTTGTTTTAGATTAAAAATCCAGTACGTGATGCCATCGACACGTCTGACTCTTCGCGAAGAAGACGTTGTTCGATTAACATTGGAATTTCTCCACAATAGACAACTGCATATATCTCAATTGAGTTTAGAACGTGAAACCGGTGTCATAAATGGGGGATATTCCGACGATGTTCTATTCCTACGACAGCTCATATTGGATGGACAATGGGATGATGTATTGGAGTTCATACAGCCCTTGGAAGCATTACAGGCAATTTAATTCTTTTATTATTATTATTCATTTTCGCTTATGAGAAAAGGCCGAGTATGTTGAAAATAATAACAGGTTCAAGTGCTTTGAAGTAATTGTTTAATTAGGAAAATAACGGTGCTCCTACTCCAAAATAGTGTTTTATTCACAAACCAAAAACAAAATATGGGACGCGTTTCAACACTACAACTGTATCATCCTCAGACTAAAAGAAAATTAAAACAGAGAAAATAAGCATACAACATGAAGTCTTACAGTAAATTTAAACCTAAATAATAAATCAATCAAAATGTGATCTAGCTATAAGCACCTTTACACTTTGAAAGTTGATAAGGTTAAAATAAGAAAATCTTTTTATTTAACCATATTGATGATGTTAAAATCCACCACAAATTATAAAATATTTTTTCTAATCGAAAATTTTTGTTGTATTAATTATATGACACAAAAAATTGAATTTAAACGTTTTAAAACCACTGAAACATGGT
Source organism: Adranes taylori (assembly GCA_009867245.2). Classification (NCBI taxonomy): domain Eukaryota; kingdom Metazoa; phylum Arthropoda; class Insecta; order Coleoptera; family Staphylinidae; genus Adranes; species Adranes taylori. The sequence continues at coordinate 2,884 of WYDF02299332.1, forward strand.
TTATAGATCAGAAATCCTTATCTTAATATAAATTCCAAAATAATTGAGTTAGTAAAATAACTTACCATTCACATGTTATTAAAAATATAAAAATTGAAAAATTAAAACTTATAAACAATTTTTGACATTATTTTAACAATTTCTAATTTTAAATTTCATACGTGGCTTCAAAATATTTTTCTAAAGAATCAAAGAAAATGCCTCAAGAGAAATGCCTGAGTAACCCGACGTTGTACAATCGTTGCTGAATATTATTCAATCACGTACACAAGTAACTTGAGTAATTCATTGTCTATTAAAAAAGTTTGGTATTAATACTGACTATTTAAACACATGGTATTTAAACACATGAATAAATTTTCCTCATTAAAAAATAATAAGGATAAACTGGTTCCGCTCGAACTATTAGGTGTTTATTCATTGAAATGTGGTTTTTGCAAGAAATTTTATATAGGAATGACAAACAGCAAGTTTGAAGTGAGATTTAAGGAATTTCTGAATGCGATTAGGTTGAGTCATCCTGAAAAATCAAATTTTCTTGAGCATATATTAAATTCAAATCATGATTTCTCCCTAAAATATGACGCTAAAATTTTACAACTTTGTCATAGTCAATATTTAACTTCTTTTTGGAACAGGTTCATGTGATTAATAGTTTAAGCACAGGTAAACTCTTGAATAAACAAACAGATTTTCAGAACTTGGATTTCTAAAAAAAATTTTAGAATTGAATCATGGTTTACTTTTATTGTATGACCCGTTTATATCTAGTTTGTTCTTTGACAGGTTGCAGGTGTTATGTGTTTAATTTTAATAGTTTCATTCTTGTCATTTAAAAAGTTTAATAAAAATTTCGGTTGATTATTTCAATTTGATTAACTGATCATATGGATGGGTATCGTCGTTTAATGACACGACTATATTAATTGATTAATTAATTAGTTAGATTAAGCATGCCGTCTTCGGAAAATGTGTAACAAATATGAGAGACTAACAAATCAGAAAAAATGTCGATGAACCGCGGGTGGATGGCCATTTTTGATGTAAGTATTAAGCTTTATCAACACCCTTATTTTTCAGAACGTCATTGTATGGGCGTAACTGAATACACACTAACTCTGTATCTGAACCTATTACATCGAATATAATAGGTTCATTCGATGTAATAGGTTCAGATACAGAGTTAGTGTGTATTCAGTTACGCACATACAATGACGTTCTGAAAAATAAGTTTGCTGATAAAGCTTAATACTTACATCAGAAATGGCCATCCACCTGCGGTTCATCGACATTTTTTCTGATTTGTTAGTCTCTCACATTTGTAACACATTTTCCGAAGACGGCATGCTTAATCTAACTAATAAACTAAATTTGATTATTTAGCAAAGCAACCATTACATGCTTTATCGTTGTCACGATGAAGCCACGTGTGAAATTTAATTTAAAAGCAAAATTGTTAAAATAATGTCAAAAATTCGTGGGCGTGATCGCCACCGCCATCTTCCATATACTTGAAGTCCTACGTTTCGTTATATCTTGCATAAAACAAAAGTAGAACCTTTAAGTTTTGACTGTCACCTTTTAAGTCCTCTATTAAATTCAATTAGCACTATAGTGTTTAGGGTAAATTAAACAACATAAGTCTAACTCATGAATCCCCCGGGCCAATGTAATACATTAGCTGTTTTCGAGAATATGAATCACAAATTTTATAAAATAAAACACACCCTGTAAATACGTTAAATTGTAATTTTCCAAAAAAGTGTTTTAAATAAAATTGAACGAGCTTTTGGTAGCCTATATAATAAAGTTTCTTCGAGTATTCTATCTTTTATAGATCCTCAGATATATCGAAAAGTTTGTAAAATTTTAAACGTGGCAACGTCACGTTCTATACCAGTTTTAGGCATGCTACTAATTTCCTTCGACACATAATACAAAATGTCAGTCTTCAGTTTTAAAACTGAATTTCTGAATAAAATTATAATGTGCACCCGCCACTAATACCATTTGTTCAATTACAAAAGCACCTATGTCCTATAAGTTTCATACAACGTAAAATATTTTTTCCAGTAATTTTGCATATATGTGCTATTATTTAGGCCTTACATGTATATAATATGATTGTTGAATGTCGATTGCCATGGCGACAAGTTGCGACATATTACGTTATTAAGAGTCATATCTTTGAAATGATAAGAGTTAGACCCATCATGTACGGCATCATTTTAAATTGAATTACAAGGGCTACCAAAATGTAAAAAATATACAGGGTATTATTAATAATTGTTTGAAATAAAATTTATTGCTCAAAATCGGTCAAATATATTCAGTTGCTCACACTGGCATAATTGAGATCGCTTAGACTTACATACGTTCCCCAGCTTTAATTTTTCCAACTGTCATAGGAACTAAAATATTTAGGGTAGTACACTTTTTTTGAAGGTCAAATTTAGAAAAAAAAAATGTTTCAAATAAAATCGAAGGCACTTTATGTAGCCTATACAATAAAGTTTATTCGAATGTCCTATCTTTTATTGTTCTTGAGATATTTCAAAAAGTTTGTTGAACTTCGAACGTAGCACAAGCATACTTAATTACGTTGAATACTTATTTCCTCTGTTTTCATTTTCTTTTAGTCTGATGATGACACTGTTCCAGATTAGAAACGCGTCGCATATTTTATTCTTGTTTTTTTTTTGAATAAAACACTATTTTGGAGTAGAATAACTGTTTTTGAATTGTTTTCCTAATTAGGATAGGTTGAAGTTTACTTTAGTTCAATTAATTTTATTCAGTTCATCTGTACTTTTTCTTTATATAAAGAATAACGATATACTAAAGCAAGATAATAAACAAACTAATTTTATTTCAAATTTTAGGCTTTTGATATGCGGAAATTCAGTTATTCGATATTGAAGCATAAATATATAGAATTATTATGTATAAAATCAGAAGCCAATCTTCAAGGTAGCAGTGTGGACAATGCTGTGGATGAAGTAGTGAAGATTTTAGCACAATTAGAGAAATTTGCACCAAGTAAAGAAGATCACTCTCACATGTGTTTGTTACTTACATTGCCGAGGTTAACTGATCATATGAAGTATAAGGTATATGTTTTTCATAATTTAGTTTATTATATAGTTTTGATACGATTCTTGAATCAAGTTGTATAATTTTGGCGGAAAAATTGATTTCCTTTGGATCATAATTGGTAGTGGCAACCATGTTTTATATTCTATATTATTTGCCCTATTCGTATCTATTCGTATGTTTAAATTCGTATTTTGAACGGACCAAGACCTTGATTGCAATGGAGACCATGTGAGTTAAGGAGGAGCAGAGGTCCACCACAGACAAGAGTATACGAATAATATAAAACTTAAGTATACGAATAAAACAAAGCATTTAAAGCAAGCCGTGAAATGTGTGAATATTTGCCTCCTTTCGGGCGCCCTTAAACGTTTTCAACCTATGAAAACATAAAAACGAGATGTGGTTTTAAAGGTTTGACTTAAAGGTAACAAATCACCAGACTATTAAAAGAAGGGGGGAGGGGGTATTAGCCAAAACCAAAGAAATCGCGTCAGCGTCACTTGAAAACAAAGTAATGGTGTTTCTTCAAATATCGTGATCTTGAATCGTCCACGTCGCAATGGTCAAGTATTTTCTCAATTATAGCTTATTACTGGGTCCGGTCACCGATTTCGCGTATGGGAACTGTACCTCTGCTCCGCCACACCGCGTAATCCTTTTCACACTTCCTGACCCGGAATCAATAGTAGCTGGTTGTTAGCCACGAAGTGTTCTGTTGGAAAATTTATTACGTAGGTTCTCGTTGATTCTATGACGTTAGCTAATTCTCTGTAGCTCATTAGCTCATCCGTTTTCGGAGGCGATTTCTCATCCCCACCAGAAAACAATGCTCTATTCGGCAATCTGGTTTGATTACTTTTCTTGCTAACTGCTCGCTCTCATTCGTCGTAGGCCGTCAGCAATCAATATATCTCCAAAATAATTTGTCTTTTAATTACAACAATTACTGTAGTTTCCAGATATTAATTACTATGTTACTCACTCTCTTTACATTAGTCCTTATTGTTACAATTAATTGTTATACAAATCAATAAGTAAAACTATGTATTTATAAGAAAACTGTATTTATCACTCTTTGAATGAATATATATTATCTTTTTATAGGATTGGAACCCGAGTAACGCGAGGGTTCAATGTTTTAGAGAAGTTTATCCTTTAGTAGCTGAATTCTTGCCAGGAGATAGGAAATCGACAGACTTAAATGCCAATAATTGCGCTAAAAACGACAGGCTGATACAACTAGTCATAAAAGGAATCTTATATGAGTCATGTGTAAACTATTGCCAAGCGAAAGCTACAGGAAGCAAAGAGATTCAAATGCAGGTAGTTTTATTGTTATTTTAAAGTAATACGTTTTATCTGTCGGTATTTGTATACAATTTATTAATTTTTAAATCAAACTATAATTCTGCTACTGGAGTATTGTAGTTTGATTTAATTTAATTGCTCCAAAGTACTTTGAACCTTCAATTGTAATTATTAACTAATGGTTCCCAAAAATTGCAGTTGATTTGCTTTCCAAAATTATGGTATTCAAAAATGCCATTAGGTTCCCATAATTGACAATAGATTCTCAAAGCTGTCAATCACAATTCGATCAACCTGTTTTTGATTACATTAGGTACGTGTTTAGTAGTTTCTCAAGCAATTTTATATTTACTCGCTTAAAAGACCAATAAAAGGGCCTTACAGGTTCCATGACGACCCATAAAGAAAACATTCAATAAAATAGTTGTGCTCTTCTTGTCCATTTATCACTCCATCTATCACTTAAGTATATACTTTGGAGTTTTGTCTCGTGAGAATTTGGTTCAAGAGTACATCAATTAATTTTATAACTTCAATTGTTTCGCATAACATCTCGGGAGTGTCGTGCCCCTCGTTTGTCAGATGACTATTTATTTCTGTGACTTATATAATATTGTCACGTATCGAAAAAATAAAGGATGAAATTAAATATAATCTGAAGCAAGCAGGCTATCTTTGTCTATAAATTATATTCTAATAAATTCAAACTTCAGTAAAAGTTCATTGCATTCGAGGAAAGCCTAGTAATTCTTAGAATCGGAACGCAATTGTTCAACAGGAAACAAGTGCATTCCATTCTAAGAGGGGCAAGTTCACGGTCGTACTATTCTGCAGCTCTAGTAATTTCTGCATTAACGAGAACACCAACACAGATGATTACAAAATTGACTTCAAAAAGTGTTTGTTAGTGAATTCTGTTTCCATATCAACTCTAGAAACTACAAGATTAGGTCCATACAATAAACTAAGTACCTTATCAGAACTACCACATACTTCCACACCAGTTGAAATCAGTGATGGTTCTTCGAACAACCCGGAAACAGTTTTCACAGCAGTGTTTTAATTCGTTTGTGAATTATTCTCCAGAACTGGTAGAAGATGTGAATAAACTTCCACCTGAAACAACAACTTCAGTTATATTCAGTCAAACCAAGTTTTCCACATCAAAAGATAACCATAACAATTCTACTAATATAAGTTGATGTTCAAATAAATTTTCTAGTTTAGATCTTAATCTAACAATGAACAATGAAATTAACTGTCTCCATTTGTTCGAGGAACAAGAAATTTGAACTAAGAATCATATGATATATAATAATTTTGATGATTTTATTGCATTCCCTCAAGGATTTTAATGATATATCAGCCACTTTTGATTATGCTTTATTTTCTTGTTCTCATGTTTGTTCTGCTTTTTCACTGATAGGTTTTATTATACATAAATTACAATATTTAATATATTTTTAATAAACATATTTCTCAAGTACATTTTTTTCATGACAGAATTTTAAACTGTTGTAGCTTCTTTTGAACAGAATGAAATTGATTTATTTAAACTGTGTTTAAATTGTAGTCCACTACAGGATGTCAATAACAATATTATTAAAATCTAGCAATTGACTGTGAGAAGGTTATTGGGAATTCAAAGTCAAACAATCCAAATTTAGTTACAGAACATAGTTTAAATATATTCAATAAATACAATAAAAATAGAAAAAATAACAAAAGTTCAATATATACAGTTATTATGCACTTAGGACTAAAATGAAAAATAGTGATCTTGTGATTGGTAAAACCGATAATGGGAACTGCATTGTCATTTTGTTCCCACACAACATTACATTAAAAAAGACTCTGAATTCCTAAATAACAATAATTTTATAACTTGCACCAACTCTTATGTTCAAGACTTTATAAAAGAATTTAAAGCTGTCATAAATAAATATAAGGATGTTGATCTTTATAATGTGTATCATATAATTAACATGAATCCGGCAATTCCACGTCTAAATCCACAACGGGATAAACTTTCCCATTAGATCAGTCGTTAGCTACAACAATTCGTACTTTCATAAATCTTCTGTGTTTCTGGAGCGTAGGTTAAAGAATCACTTGTCGTTAAAACATAAAGTAGTATTTCTAACACTTACGAATTCATCTCTTCAGTAAAAAATATTATTCTTCCTCCGGAGTATTTGCTAGTTTCATTTGATATTAGCAACTTATACCTATCATCGATTCTCTTAATATAATAGAACAAAAATTAATTGATAATAACATAAATTTATGAAGATTCTCTGATTAAGAAGACCTGTTTTTGGAAAAGATAAGTGGATGATGTCTTTGGTACTATTGAAGGAATAGTACCACAGATGATGTCACCGAAATTCTGAATATTCTAAATACCCAACATTCGAAAATTAGTTTCACTCATAAGATTGAATTTAATAAGAGCATTAATTTCCTAGATCTTATTATATTTAAATCCAACGATGGTGTAAAATTAAAAATATGTCACAAACTTACTACAACTGATCATGCTATCAATAATTTGTCTTGTGATGCAACTTCTCATTAATCGCATAATTCTCAGAAATATAAAATAGCTCTAAATATGTTCAACCATTTCTATAGGTCATCTCAATTTCGACATAATCAATATCACTTTGCTCGATTGAACTTTTTGAATGTATTCTGATTCAAATGAGGAAAAATTCAGATTATTATTTTTACACTAGTTTTCCTCAATCGCACCTCCCAGATCACAATTGTTTTTTACTAAAGTATTTTCCCCATTAAAAAAAGTTAATATGAAAATTTCAAAATTCAAGTTATACTGCTCAGTGATAATTCACATTGGTTAGCCAACTAAGATAACCTCTTTTAGTACTTTTGCATCCTAGTAACGAACTCTAAAATAATTATATGAACCTATATTTTTAGGAAATGAATTTTTCGCGACTATTAGATGGAAGCGTTGGATTTAGTGATAGCGATTTGAGTTTACTATCCTGGTTACAATGTATACCGTCCGATACATTTTCGATACCATTCGAACAACGCACCTTAAATGTTGACGTGGAACGATTAGAACGGCCTGTGTTGGAAACTTCTTGGACGGAACATATGCTGGTCACACCAATCAAGCCAAAAACATTTCCGCATTCAGCTATGCCGTTTACGAGGCCAAAATCAGCCGCCGATGTTATGTCGCGAAGCTTAATGCCTCAACTCGATGGATTACCTTATGGTAATTATTTCAACTAATTAATAAGATTTACTTTTTATGGGAATAAACTTTCTGGCTTTTATTGTGTATAAGCCACGATTCATATTTCAACTATCTTAGCCATCTTTAGTCATTGTTACTCAGAATTTCATAATAATTGTTGATTATAGATTTGCTCCAGTCTTGAGTGTGAATCATAAAATAGACGGCAAAGTATTAACAATATGTATGATTAAAAGCGTTACTTTGTGGCAAAGCTGGATAGAATAATCAATGAGACGAATATGTATCGATTTCACCTTTGTCCACTCAACAAATAAGGCGAATTTTCAGCTTTTGCGCGCAGGTTTGCTGCTGATTTGTTTAAAGACAGCCCGAAATGTCGAGATCTTGTTGTAATTTGACTGTTATTCTATGGATAGTTATTTGCCAGGTGGTCATTTTTTATCTTTCAGATACCATATACGTGTGTAATATGTATAGTTATATGAAACATGTAGGATTCATGTTTTGAGATTTTTTTCTATTTCACCTTAGTAGGTCTCTTGTATTGAAATTACTGCAATCCTTTAATACGCAATTCAAAGAGAGGGTCATAAGGAAATTTGGTATGCATGTGCACACTATTGTCAAAAAATCAGTTTTCAATTTAGGAGGTTGAAATTTTGCACACACACATAGTGCCTCGTACTGTGTGTCGAATAAAACAGGTCTGATGGCTCTGTAATGCACAGAACACGACGTTGTCACATTCAAATTTTGAAAATATTTTTCAATATATCTCAGAAACTAAATATAGGACATTCGAGTATACTTTGTTTTATAGGCTACCTAAAGCCACTTCGATTTTATTTGAACTACAATTAAATCGTTTTTTCAGACGATTCATAATACTTACAACATTTTCCCGTGCAACATTTTGGCGTGCTTCGGCTAATTTCTCGTAGGTCATGCCAAACCGGACAACGGAGCTGTATGCGCCGTAGGCAAATACGGGGTAAATTTTAGTCAAGAGCGACCATAGGTTAAAAGGCTCAACTTTTGTTTTATGCAAGATATAACAAAACGTAGAACTTCCAGTATATGAAAGATAGGGTGGATGGCGCCAACTTTCTTCGACTCTCTTCGACTTTCTTCGACACTTCTCTAAACAAAATATTTGCAGGATAGCCTATCTTGTAGGATATTTTATGCTCTTTCATTTTTTTTTTTTTTTTAGATTTTACGTGGGATTATCCGTTTTTGATATAGATGAGAAAAACGAGCCAAGGGCCTCAAAAGCCAATTTTCAAGATGGCGCTCTATACGACCAGCCCACAATTAAAAAATTTATAAAACAGATTTTTTGTTTTCAATAGACCCAAATTGTCGAAAAATGTTGGCTTGGATCCAAAGCAAAACCAAAAGTCAAAATTTGTTACTCAGTGTTATCTCTTTGATTATTGTCTTTCACATTGATTCGTTTGAAATATTTGGAAGGTCGTTGATTATGATATTAGCTTTGAAATGAGTATGATGCCGACGATTTGAATGATTTATCTTTTAATCTTCATGAAATGAAAATGATTTGCATTTGACAAGAAAATGATAGCGCGAATATAATATGTGTAAATATGGAGAATATAAATATTGGTTGAAGTGGTGTGACAGAAATTGCAGAATACGTAGACGGGAAGAAAAGCGTGCGATCATTGGCTAAAGTCAAGCCAGAAGTTGATGTTGGATATGAATGAAAAAAAAGGAAAGGGAGAATTGGAGGGTACCGGAAGCAGCAACAATGAATAAAATAATGAAAGAAATAACTAGAAGAGAAGTATAGAGAGAGAGAAATATTGAAAAGGAAATGGGACGGGAAGTGCTAGATACTCTATGCTAGAGCATCTGTACTTCTTTGCCCGTGGTGCTCATATCAGAATGATTGTGTTGGTCGTGACAAATGCACAGTGCGTTGATGGATTCCTCCATCAGTGTTTTATATTTTCTTTTACGCAGTACAGAATGATATATATTTCTGCTTGAAGATTGTGACATCTCTGCTTAGAGGGCAGAACATTCTGAATATCGTTCTTCCTCCATATTTTCTCGTCCCTTTTTTCCAGATGCTCTAGATTCGTCTTTAATTCAAAACAACGAAGATTCTGAAAAGTGAGAATGGTAGTTCGTCTAAAAACCTCAGTCAATGATCACGTCAAATTTCTGCATATATTATTGACTGGAGATGTACACCCCGATTTCATGTCTAATCTTTCATCTTTTGTAATGTTTGTGTCTAATTTATTTACCATGTTTGGTTTATGGACTTTCACCAATGGAGTGCGGCTTTCACCTCTGCTTTTATGATCTATTCTAGGGGCGGTAGATCTAATAGCTCTTCAAACACAGCCTCTGTTATGTCAAGGCACGGAGTTTTCTGTATGGAAGACAGTTTCTATTTTGTTTTGACCTGAAGTATTTTTCTCCACTACAACAGTGTTTCTTGATGTTCCGACGTGCACAACCAATCTAACAAACTAGACTTCAATCCCCACACTTTGCCTTATATTCGTCTTTATAACTGCGAGAGTTATAGGCGATCTGTCTTTGATTCTATCGATTTACTAATTCCATGTGAGTTTGGAATCGATTATTATTCCAAGATATTTCATTTCTGTGCTATGGCAGTCTTATTTTGCGAAGTGCCCAATCCGTCCAAATTCCTCCTTCTGGTAAAGGTACAATCGACGTTTTCTGGGGGCGTAATTTTGATATATGTTGATATATTTTTTATGAAAAATGCTAAATCGTTGAATTAAAAATTTTTATTTAACTTAAACCAGGTCTTTCACATAATTCACCAAACAGTCATCATAATGGTAATCCACGAATAATGGCGTTAAGTACGGGGGATATAAATACAATGGCACGATCTTCAGCTCCCGGCTTTGCCAGTTTTCATTTAACCGGTATGAAACCTACGATACAGATGAACACATCGGTTGATAGGTTGTTTGAGAATGACGGCGATGTTTTCCATAGCAATTCGTACGCTGAATTTCAACATCAATTGCCTTCTATACAAGAAACAAGCACACCAAATTCCAAATTTCCAAATAGGTAAGGAGAGCTTATGCTTCACATTTTTTTTACATCTGGATGGTTTTTAAATTAAAAAGAGTATATTAATAATTAATTTAGTAGACAAGTATGGTGAATAAACCATAAACAATTTCTTTACATTTTCATCTGACATTAATTAAGTGAAATGTATCATTTCAACTCGAGTTTTTGTTTTTCGCGCAATGATTTGCTATATATACAAAAATTAACGAAGAAACTCTATGCATGAGAAATCACTTGCAACTAGGGTTGCCAGATTTCTTGCAAGACGAGCCGGTATTCCCCTTCCTCTCGTACCGAAAAAAAAACAACAATATGGGACAATTTAGTTTTTCTGTCCCCGATATTTTTGTTCACTTATACTTAATTTATAAGCTTCTGCTTAATTTATATCATATAAGAAAATAAAATCAACAAATGTTAACATTAATTATTTATTAACAACAAATTATTTAACAAGAACAGTTAAAAGGAAACGAAAATATAGACATAGGAATAAAAACAATTTTAAACATCTTTGTATATTGATCATTAGATTTGGCCAAGACTGCTTTATTTTTAAATACATAATCATGCATTTGGCAATAGTTGAAATCATAGTTTTGAATGCACTCAAGATACTTTCAACTATATCTATAGAAAGTTTATTTCTTTCATCTGTCCATTGAATCTCCATCAACAAAAATATTTTTTCCATGTTACTATTATGCCTTGGTATGGAGAAAATATACTCGCATATACGATATAAACTTTTATATTGTTCGGGAAATTTCATTTTTATTTCCGAAAATATAACTATCTATTTTTCTGTAACTATTTTCCCATTCCAATTTGGAGTTTGTAAATCTCTTTTAAATAAATTTTTAATGCAATAAATTGATTGAACAAATATGTGCCATTTGTTAAAATATTTGTCGTATTGAAATATTTTGTTTCTTCAATATCTAGTCTTTCTGGTATTTTTTCAAAGCTCATCCAGGAAAACACAGAATACATTTTTATTGATATTGTCCTTTATTTCAAACAATTTGTCAACGTTTCACAAAACTTTACTTCTTCTTTATTAAATCCTTCTGAAATTATTTCATTTTAACAACGATTTAACTTGAATAGGTAAAAAATTTCAAAATAAAATATCCTAATCAAAAATTCTACTTTTACTACGTAGAAATCGTAGACTTCACTAAGGGGATTGTTGAAAAATCTAATAGGGTTTTTGGTACTTTTTCTTCAGACAAAAAAAAAGCCTTTAGGCTTCCAATAATTTTAAAGTTCGTTCTATTGCCCATCATAACGATAACCATCTCGTTTTTGTATATAAGGGTAAGATTGTATTCTCTGTATTTTAAAATCACAGAAATATGTTAGTCTTTCGGTTCTCACTATATATGTTAAAACGTAATTAAATTTTAAAAATGATATTTCAGCTTCAAGTCATTTAACGTTTGTATACAAAACTTGACTACCATATGTGAAGATGCCGATATTTTTGTAGTATTGTTCTCTTAGGTTATTTTGTGTTCTATATGCAATTTTAAAACAATATGGCTTGAATATTTTTGCTATTTTATATGTATCCTTAGCATGGTACATTAGCATTATGTATTTAAGGTTTTTTTATGCTTTTTTCTGTAATCTTGGTTATTGGTTTCGTATATTTTTGTTATTTCTGTTTTATTGTATCCGTTGATTTTGCCTATTTCTATTATCTTTTCTTTTTTGTGGTTTTCTTTTGATAGTGGAATGTTTTTCAGTCTATTGAGTAAGGCTGTGAACGCTGCATATTTGTGCTTTTTTGCATGTATTTATATTGTTGTTATATGCAGGTTTTCTGAAGATTTTGTATTCCAGACTATTTGGCATCTTTCTTATTTCTATGTCCAGGTAATTTATTTTATCGTTGTTTTCTGATTTTGTTGTGAATTTTAAGTTTTTGTGCACATTATTTAATATATTTCAATTTTATCGGTTGTTATTTATGTAGTATCTTCTATGATGCATAGTACGTCATTTAAATATCTAACCCATTTTGTGACTGTTGTGATGTTTAGTTTTTTGATGATTATTTCCTCATATTCTTGAATATATATTTTACTAAGTATTCCTGATAACTGTTATCCCTTGGACAGTCCATTATCCATGTTGTAAAATTTATTGTTGGATTGAAAATAATTTTGTTTCAATATAGTTTTTAATGAATCTATTATGTATTTTATTGAATTCCTATCCATTTTTGTTTTTCTTGTAGGTGTTTTGTGATTTCTATAGTTTCGCTTGTTGGTATGTTGGAATATAGATTTGTGATGTCAGATGAGAATATTTTCGTATTTGGTGAGATTTTGGCATTTCTATTAATTCCGAATTGTTCTTTATATTGTATTTGTTTTCCAGATTTATGTGCTCTTTTATTTCTGTGCTTATCAGCTTATTTATATGATATGACCATATACTTACTTATATGGCCGTTTTAAAGTTGATTAGTGGTCATATTGATATATATTTTTTGTGTTTTTGGTAGTGAGTTTAATATTGGTGCTTGCGGGTTTTGGTTGATATATTGTAGTTTTGTGTTTTTCTCCATTTTATATTTTGTGACTATTTCTTGAATTTGTCTCTGGTATTTGTCGGTGGGGTCTTTTTGTATTTCGATACAGTTGTTTTCATATAGAAATTTTTCGGTTTTCTTTATTATATCTTCTTTGTTAATGATGACAAATGATTTAGTTTTATCTGCCGTTGTTATTATAGCGTTCTCTTCTTTAGTTTTTGTTTATTGTTCTGATGATGTTTCGTTCAGTCTTGAATTCTTGTGTGTTATTGTTCTGTTTTATAATATGATTGACTTTATTTGCGACTATGTTTAATAAAAATTCTTGTTCTTCCTTTAGTGTACTTTGTATTGATACTTCTGCCTCTTCTAATATTGTTTCAACTTTGCTTTCCAAATTAATCATGGTGTTATATTTTGGTCCTTTGTTTAGTAATATCATTTCTTCTGGTGTGAATGTGATTTTTGTTAAGTTGGTGTGGTTATTTTCTGATGTTCCATAATTTTCTGATTTTTTAAGCTTCTTAAATTGTTCTTTTGTTCTATAAGTTTGTTTATTTTATTCTTTTGTTTGATGTGTTTTATGTTGGCGTCATCTTGCAGTTGTTCTTCTATTTTATTATTGATACTTTCTCAAATATGAGGTGGAATTAGATTCCTGTATTGAATATGTAGCTTGTATTTTTTTCTTGAGGTAATGATTTTTAATTTCTCCTTTAATAATTAGCTGTTCACACTTGCTTTTGTTGATAATTGCTGTTTTTGGATTTGTTCTGTATATGATTTTGTTGTGTTTTGGAGTTATGTTCTGATATAGGCATTGTTAATTGAAATTAATATTTGCAAACGTCTTCAGAAGTTTTAGTGTGTTGTGATAATAATCTATTAGTATCTTACCTTAGCTAGGTTGAAATATTTTGTTTATTGAATTTGTAACGTGTTCCAGTGAATAATAGTAATGAAATTAATAATTTTCATCACTTGAAAAATACGATCTCATCCGGGAACCGAACCCGGATCTTCCAGTTTCCGATCAAGTATACATACCTCATTAATCATGGTAATTTATTGAATTTAACCATAACAAAGATTTTTAAGATTAATAGTAATGATTACTTTTTTAATAGGTACGTAATATCAATAATCACAACAAATGTCTTTAAAAAGCGGCTTATTTAAGATGTATTTGTAATGATATGTAATGTAAAGATAATGTGTGAAATGGCGCCATACATCTTGAACAAGCCGCTTTTTAAAGACATTTGTTGTGATTATTGATACTATGTACCTATTAAAAAAATAATATCTGTTTGCTTGTCATAAAAAGAAGATTCACTTCCATTTAATCTTTAATAGTAATGAAATTAATAATTGTCATAACTTTAAAATATACGTCCACTCCGGAAATCAAACCCAGATCTCCCAGTTTCCAATCAAGTGTACAGACCTCTATACCAACGAGGGCGCTAGTCCGAAGAATTACGACAAATGTGTTATATAATTTAAACAAGCGATGTATGGTTGCTTGCCTACCATCGATGAATTTAACATCATTAATGCAATAAACCGAAATTAATAAATAACATCATAGTATAATGTTGCACCCCCCTAATGATGATAAATTCATTGTTTTAAATATATATTTTTTGTTTTCATCCGATTAGTCGAATGTTCAAATCATATCATATGAGATAAGTTGGGTCGATTTATTAGTTAGGCGGTCTGGTCGGGCTTTTGGTTGTTTTTATAATATCTCCGTCATTAGTGATTTAAAAAAAATCTAGTTCTTTAAAAAAAATGTGGCCAAATATTAATACATTTTAACATTTTTATTTAGTTATCATATTGATTAGAAATATCATTAAAGAAATTCTTCTCATTTTGTTCATATATTCAAAAATAGCAAGCAGCGTTTGCTGTTTTAATATACCATTTTTATACTATTTGTTTTTATTCAACGCCTAGAACGAAAAGTCCAGATCCCGCTGGTAAACAACCACCTACCCCTGAACATAAGGGTCGAGAGTCACCAGCATCGCTTAGTACAGCTCGAAGTTCAAGACGAGACTCATTGAATGAAACAAGACCCACAAATCCGCAGAACTTAGTATTATCACCACCGCAACCACCGCAAACACAATTAGTGACAGGTCAACCTATCACGCCTTTACCTGTGCATACAACAGGAGGTATTTAATTTATTTTTTTCTTTAGATTTAAGATTAATTAGTTTATTTAGTAGTTGATCCTGTGTTTTGCATATCTTATTATACAAAAATTAGGTTCTTATTATTTACTACAAATCTTATGAAAGTATTGAGGGACGTATTTCAATAGAAAATCGTCACATTATTTTTATGTATAAAGAAAGCTACAATCAAGTTTAAATAATCGGAAAATGTTTCTACCGGCTCTGTGAAAGAAATTGTTTGCACATTTAACGGGTCTGGCGCTTTACAAGATAAAAAAGTATCAATGGGCGTGTACAAAGCCTTACCAGATCTGATAAATAGTTTCTTTAAAAAATTTTATTAATGGTCTCTGTTAGAACCCTTCAAATCACACTGGTGGAGGCAAGAACATTGAAGTTAAATGAGACTACGTATGTGCAGGAATATTCCAATACCAAAATGCTTGGCCTAACTGTAGGCAATCTTAAATGGCATGAACATTTTAATGCTTTATGTACTAAGCTATCTAAGTTATGTTTTGCTTTGAAAATAACTTTATTACTGTGTAGCATGGATATCTTAATGACCATGTATTATGGATACTTGTACTCCTTCTTGAAATATGGTATTTTGTTTTGGGGCTCTAAGACACAAGTGCCAAGAATCTTTCTATTACAAATCAATTAGAATCATATTCAAGCTAAAGTGCCGTATAAGTTGCAAACTACACTTAATTAAATGCAAACTACACTTATTAAATATAACATACGAACCGTTTATGCAATGTATATCTATACACTGTTCATATACGTTTATAAAAATTATACAAAATTTGTTTTGATGGGTTATAGAAATCATATTCATAATTCTAGGCAAAGGAGTGAGCTACTTTTGCCGCAGCACTCTTTGACACTAAACACAATGTTTTTTATGTAGGAAGCAAAATCTTTAATTCTCTTCCTCATAAAATAACATCCATAAGAAGCTTTGCATTGTATAAAAATAAAATTAAAAGCTTCCTTATAAATTATTGTCCTTATGCACTTAGTGACTGCTATGAGTATTGTAAATTGAGTCAATAGTTTGATATAAAATAATTGATATGTATGACTACTTTGAGTATTGTACTTTTGAGTCATTAGTTTTTGATATTATTACTAATTACTATTAAATTTTTGTTTATTAGTTTGAGTAAAAATCAGTATTTGCACACGACCAAAACTACTACGACAATAAGGTTGATGCTGCATAATAACTTGGTGTCAGAGATTTAGTTCACTGCATTGAAGGGGAATTCACTACAGATACATGTGTACACATTTTGAAGGAATAATATGTTTCCTCAGGATTGGAACTAGTTAGTCGAAAATTTATTATGCAGCAAGATAATGACCCAAAGTACACAGAAAGAGTCGTTAAATATTTCCTTAACACAATGGAAAACGAGGTGTAATCAAAACCATAGTATAACCATCACTGAGTTTTCATTTTTTAATCATTCCACTTGTGTGAAAATATCTAGATTCGAAAAAGTCGGTGAGATGGGTACTCATTACAGAAGTTGTGAAGAATTCTGCAAGAAGAGTAGACAAACATTTCTCATCATTATCTAATAAATTTAAGGACAATTATTCCAGTGCAGTTGTACAAAATGATGCAACTTATACGAAATACAAAATTGTTTTTTTTTTGTGAAAATTGCTTGCTGCTATAATGACTTTTATAAAGACGGCAGTGTATCAGGTGCAATTCGGTCCATATTTAAGTCTTTATTGATTACGAATAAAGTACTTATACACATAAAGTACTACGTTGTTTTACCTTGTATTGTCCATATGACTTTTGAAACGAATGGTAATTTTGTAGAATATATACTCATAGAAGATATTTCTCTCATTGTAGGATAAGTATTGCTTTCATAAATAACAAAATATAAAAGGCGCTTCGGAAAAGTTTGTTGATTAGGAGAATAATTTTTTTTATAATATTTTGTTGATGTAGCAAACAGATTTTGTAATGTACCGACATAAGAAATTCTATATTTTACTTTATATTCGAAAGTAAACGCACCTTTTTTCTACAGGTGGACTTGTTAATCAAACCAATGATCTATCGTTCCCAAATCAAAATAAAAATCTTGTTGATCAAGACACATCTCACCAAATAGAATGCTTGGAGCAAAGCTTTACCGGTGATCTACTTAGGGAGTTCCAAAAACAAAAGCAACGATTACAAGAAGCTATGACTGTCAAAGAAGATTTACAAAGGATACCAGGCGTAGCGAATAGTGGTGGATCTGGAAATGGAGGCACTATGGGAGGAGTGGTTCAGGATATTGGGTAAGTACAGACTTTTAAATAAATTTATTAAGAACAGCAATTTCTACATTTAAAGCTAGTTGCATTCAAGAACTTATAAGCTATAAGACGAATTTTCATTTCTAGCAATAGCGGGCCTGTGGCTCAGTGTGTTGGTCCCGGCTATTCAATGCCGTGATGATACTGATAAAGAGGATGCTGAAGATCTCTTAGACTAGTGGGTGAAATGGCACCATACGTGTTATACATTTGATATGATTATTAATACATTTGAGGTGTTACGTACCTATAAAATCAATATCTATCAATAGGTTTGCTTGTTATAAAAGCAATGGAATAAAGCAAGGAATAAAATTAGATTGCTCTAACATTTGTCGTATGGTCAAAAGTGAATGATTAGATTATTATAATTAAAATACAGAATAAAATGAAATGGCAGTATTGGTTGACATCACTTACTTGTAGTGGCAAGATCCACATTTTCAATTAACTAAATATAAACGAATTGGTAATATATTTTATACATACCTAATATAATATTGCAATTTGTAGAATTTCTGTGCTTATGTCTACAAGGCGGGATTCTATCTCTGCTACTGTGATGCTTTGTTATCAACGGGCTCTAGCGCGATGAGCAAAAGCATTCCATCGAGTATGCGGATAACATCGTCATCAGAACCTAAAGCGTTAAGTACTCCTTATGCAAGGAACATTTAACTGATTTTTTAACCGTACACTATATCACTGATAATAAGTTCCAGGCGGTAACCACTGTGTTAGTGATAAAGTACCTGCGAGTGAGGGTCTTATGGCTTTTACTAAGGAGTTTATACAGATGTCCACGCAAGTGTAAGTTGGGATTACGCTTGAATAACTTCAAGACTTCGCGTTTTTAGTGCCCATTTAATATTTTGTAAGTCTCAATGAGATCACCCCGTTGCTTACGATCGCGCAGTGGACTTATGTTCAGTGATTTACGAATACTCTAGGTTTCCAATAGCGTGGGGAAGCTTCATAGCTCTTCTCTGGTTTTTTTTTTCCAGTAGCTCGACATCCTTGGTGAAATAGGGAATCCAGATTATATACTCATATTTAAGTCTAGAGCTAATGTAGGTCTTGTAGATAATTGAGAATACTTCAACCATTTATACTACAAAATGCTTTCTAGTCGTATAAATGAACGACTTTGTGCTTTTAAATATGTTATTGATATGCTTGTTCCACTTCAAGTTGTTATTTATAGTAACTCCTAGATCTTTCTGGCTAGTGACCGGTTTCAGCCGCGTTCCCTCGGTTGTATAGTCTTTATACGGGTTGTTTTTGCCCAAGTATAGAATCGAACACTTTGTCCAATTTAAGTACAGTACAGGAACTACGATTCGTCAAAAAGCTTTTAATCCATTTTAATAAATCACCCTGGATACCTATACTTTCGAGTTTATATATCAGATGCTCTATTGGTACTTTATCGAAAGCCTTTACAAAATCAAAATATATGACATCAACAGGTTCACCTTTATTAATTTTCAAAGACCAATCATTTACAGCAAGAAGTAGGCTAGTCACCATATACCTTCGAGGCGTGAAGCCATGCTGATGGTTGCCTACGATGCCGCATCGCAACATATGTGTTCTCAGCTACAATGTTTTCCATGGTTTTCGATAAGATCGAGGTGAAAGTTATGAGCTTGCAGTTACAGGCCTGTAGGCTGTTGCCACTCTTGTATATCGGAATGATTGTCGCTGTTTTCCATAACTGTGGTAATGTGACGGCATACCAATGATCCTTACATTATATTATCAAAGGCCTGACAAAGTTCATATAGCGCATGTTTTCACCAGAACGGCAGGAACACCATATGGTGCAGGACTTCCATCAGGATTTATTTCCATTAACGCTTTGTACACTCTCTGTTTGGTAATGTTGGTGGTATATATTGTGTTCCCACCATTATTTTATAATGGCTAGGGTCCATATCAGGGTAGGGTCCATATCTCTCTTGTTCAAACACTTCTTCAAAGTACTTTGCAAATTTCTTTGCTATTATGTTGGCATCTGTTGTTGGTTCTCCATCACCAGATAATTTGAGTGAGAATTTTTGGACTTTGGAACTAAGTACACTTGAAACATAATTAAAAAAATTGTTTTTGTTACCTAGAACAGCCCGTTCATAATTACATTTTGAGTTTCTTATTAGTTTTGTAACAGCATTTGAAACACGACGAAACACGCAATATATACGTTTTCGGTTTTTTTGAGTTTATATATCAGTATATAGATGTCCCATTTTCATCTTTTAAGTGGAATTTGTTTTAGGATTCTACCATTGATGCATGGTTTTTTTGATATCTTTGGATACGGTTAGTGTCGGTACATGTGTTTCGATCTTGCAATAGATAATAATTCGCGACTTCTTGACATTGGTCCATGATAATACTTTTGATTGCAGAATAATCAGCATGCTTAGAATTTTGAGTCCGTGTCTTCTTGATTGGCTTAGTTTCTATATTTATCTGCAATTTCACCCATGGTGTACAATGGTCGCTTTTTCCTACTGGAGTATTATATGCGATGTTAGTGACTAGATTATCGTCTTTAGTTAACAGCAAATCCAACAACGATGCTCTGTTTTGGTTCCTGTACCTTGTGGGCTGCACTATTAGTTGAGAAAGACCAGACTGTATATATCCTTCAAGAAAGTAATTGGCGAGATCATTGTACTGGAAAATAGCGTTATTTTTCCAAATTGAAATCATCAAGTTTTAATAAGTCCTGTAATTTGAATAGGTTAAATATTTCATCAATAATACTTTTATCGTTACCAAGCTTCCGTTCGGAGACCCATATACCCAAAGTAGAGTTTTCTTAAGAATACTTAGCTGTCACTGGTAGAGCATCGGCCGTATCGTCTAAGATAATCCTAGTTGAAATTATCCTTAAATCATGACCACCAATTTTATTCGATAAATAAATGCAAAGTTCCCCTCCTCATTTATTTATTCTACCTTTCCTCACGATTGTAAAATTTGGTAACTCAACTACAACGGTTTGAATGTCGACATTTAACCATGTTTCGCTGAGCAAGATGATTGTTGGTTTGGAGCTTCCAATGAGCTTGCAGAATTCATAAAATTTTTCGGTTAAGGAGGCAATATTTGTAAACTTTTTAGTTTTTTGGATCAGTTAGTTTTTGGATAATGATATTATATCGTTTATCAGAAAAAGAAGTTTGACCTGTTCAAGGTTTCTAAAACTTCATGGATAAGTGGAAATTTCGATCATATAATGGATTCCAAACTCACTTGAAACCTACAAGTCGATAGAATTATAGGTTATAACTATCTTGATTGCATTTTTAATTAACATTGTATCGATATGTTAAATAAAAATTCGCATTTATTTGAATCCTGAAATCTATACAGTATTTTTTGTTTGAAATTGAATGTACATTTTTTATATCAGTTTCATTCATTGAATGTAGAAATTGATATAAAACATTGTCGTTTTTGATCATCATTACTATGTGTATTTGAATGCAGTTTTCAAGCATAACTCCTTTTAGGCGGCAAACGTTTGCAGATATTTAATTACGTTATTTTTTTCTAATCTTTGTGGGAGTTCACATAAATCCGACATCAATAAATATTCATAAGCTATCAATCAAAACAATTGAGAATATAATAACATGAACGAAAAAGAATTGAATAACTTGTATCTATCTTGCCGTTTGATAAATTATTTTCTATTGTACAGGTATATACTAGATTTTAAAGTCACCTAACTAATCTTATTTGCGTTATTTACTGCTAATGTATAGGGAATAATCGACCATAACGAAATTAATTCGTTTGTTTTTATCTTTGAACTAAACTGTACAAAGATAAAATTAGAATTGTTGATTTTGTAATATGAATTCAGAGAACGTGAAGAATTCAGTGATCCATGAGTTCAACGAAATGGTTTTTGGAAAATGTCCGCCTTTTTTTCTTTTTATCGAGAGGAAAATCCGTAATATCAACTATGCAGAAGGTCAATCTGTTGTTATGAGAGGTTCACCTATATTTAGTAAGGGTGTAACCCACAGAAGCTTAAGGATTAGCCTTACCGGTACCAGTTTTCACAAGACTTTAGTTAGATGATCTGAACTTGTAAATCTGGTAACGTCCTTCATCCTTTTGATCTGGGAAGATATTTACCATCGATTTATTTGCCATCGATACACCTGTTTGACCAGTTTATATTGCTGGCTTCATATTGCGTGTTATTTTCTTTCTTTACATTACTTTAAAATTTGACTATAGGTATGGTAAAGATTATAAATTACAGTAGTAAAGTTTATAAATACAAATCATGTACTTTTCATCTACATCGTTTGACGAGTATACTTCAGTTAAAACCTTTCACATATAAATCATACCAACTATGTAAGTATGACTAATTAAGCAATTTTGACTTAGTTATGGCCAAATAGAGCTTTAAAATGTTGTACTGAAAAAACAGTGTTTTGTACGTATACCCTGGCTGCAGTGTTGGAAATAATCTTCAATAATGTAACTAATTATCAGAAAAATCATGCTTTCATCGGTTAATTAATTCACAAGTTTGCAAAGATGAGTAATTCAGAAGTGATTAATTCACAAGTTTATTTCACAAATTTACAAGGTTTTAGCGGTGCCATTTAAGCTAATTGAAATAATAAAATTATATATGAAAAGCCGAAAATTCACGGTTAAAGACAATGTAGAAATATCAGTGGACCGACCTGCAGAAGGGTTACCACAGGAATCGCCTTTATCTGCATTTTTTAATGCTTCTGTTACAGACAATCCCAAATTTGAAAAGCAAAGCTGGATTAGCGTGCTACAATTCATGGCAGATACGGCAGTCGTAGTACACAAACGGCAAACAAAAGATTGGAGAAATCCCTGCAGGAGATGGAACAAATATTGTGATAAGTGAAAGTTTAAAATAAATGTCGAAAAGCCAGAAGTTATTAGATTTACGCCAAGAACCAGATGGGAGATTTCAGACAAAAATGATCAGAAACAAATAATTAAAAATAAAGAACAAGGCACATACCTCGGCATCGCGTTTGATAAGAATCTAACATTTTTGTACTGTCTAAAAAAACTTTACGCCGTCCTCAAACTTGATAGCGTAGTATTCATAAAAGCAAGGAAGAAAAGAATGAATGGTCTACTACAACCACACAGCTATTGTATGGCAACGAAATGTGGATTCGATCCCCAAACGCTTCAGATAAAATACACATGGCACGTAACAAATTCCTTCGACAAATTGTAGATGCAGAGCAAGAAATTCGGATATGTGGTACGTAAGAAGTAGAAACTTGATATCTGCCAAGTGGCAAAATCTGATTATAGCTACCTAATAATGATACAAATAAACTGAAATCAGTAATTAACGAATAGTAAATAAATCACTTGAGGGAAGATTCACATGATGGAAGAAGTGTACTTTGCATGAAAGAAGTGTACGTAAGCTGTAGAACAAAGTCAACATGAGCTGTGGTAAACTTCGGAATCTACGTTCTTTAGTTTGATCAAACGTTTAAAATTAGAATTAAAATTAGAGAGTTAAATCAATTTGTTTTTGATGCAATTATTAGATATACTGCATTTTAAAGGATAATATAAAATATCCACCCAAACAAATACCAAGTCCAAATACCAGCCCGGGACCGAACAATATACTAGCCGCGTTTCTCAAAATGCGATTTGCTTTCCATTATCTAAAGTTATAATCCACTCTTTGACCAGAGTTGTAGTACCCGACGAATGAAGAAAAGCCACAATTATCTCAATCTATAAGAAGGGTGATAAAACTAAAGCCCAAAACTACAGGCCAAGTAGTTCAACTTCAATACTCTGCAAATTTATGAAGAAAATCAAAGCTGAAGGCATCACTACAGTTTTACTTGAAAACAGTACACTTGGCTAATCGCAACGTGGATTTATCATTGGACGATCTGTCAGAAGCAATTTGCGTTTAGCTTTAAACGGGTACACTACGAAATTTGACAAAAGTGAGTCCATAGACATCATGTATCTGGATTTCGAAAACACATTCGACAAAGTGCCGGCGGAAATATAACTGTACAAGCTAGATGCAATGGGAATCAGAGGTAACCTTCTTAAATGGATCCGAAGTTTCTTTCCGGATCGTACTTACCGAGTTCGTGTCGGCCCTCGAGACGAACTGTTACTTGACAGACCTGTTACTTTACAGATCACAATATTCTTAGTACTCTACCGCAGGGATCCGTTCTTGAACCTCTGGTCTTTCTGTGCTACATCAGTGACATATCCAGTCAAATAGAATTAGTCATTTTATGGATGAAACGAAGATTATTGGGTACTCGGATGATCCAAACGATAGCAGGCAAGAAAGTCTGCATAAAATTACGATTGAATACAACTTTGGCTCTTGACATTAATCGATGGTAGATGTACGGTCCTGCATATGGGTGCACCCAGCTCCGAAAAATATTATATCTTGCTGGTGAACCAATGAGTATATAAACGATCTAGTAAAGAAAGCTAATTCTTTAACATACATAACAAACAAAACATTTCCTAATATAACATCTACATTTATTTACAAATCATACATGTGTCCTATATTGGAATATGGTCAATTTATCTGGAATCTATATTTCATGAAAGACATAGAGACCATAGAACGTGTACAGAGAAGAGCAATCAAACTAACGGCAGAGATTAGCAACTATCATATGCAGAGACATTAGCGTTCTTGAAGCTTACATCCCTAATAGAACGAAGAACTCGCGGCGACCTAATCGAAACCTATAAGATATGAATCGGTTACAACAGCTGTAGCTTAGAGTCCATATTTAGGAAGAACACAAACACGCGTGGCCATAACATCAAACTAAGATCTGAACTCTATCGATGCAATCCAAAGAAACATTATCACCAGCAGGATAGTAACACAATGGAACTCCTTGCCAGAAAACGTTGTTGATGCCACATCGAAAAACAAGTTTAAGAATGGACTGGACGGTAAATAGTGAAGTGCGTGCTTTAAAAAATAATCACTCTCTTGTCTATGCTGCAATAAAAATACTACGCAATAATATATGGTTAATAGAAATTAATGTTGAAATATTATATTTACTTATAGGGATCTTTTCCCCACACCCTTATTAAACGAGTATCAATCCCAAGAAAGGATGTCGTATATAAAATTACTAAGTTCTTTAATGAAATTTAATGAATCATCAGCTCAAATCAACTGCAGTATTTCGGTTGTTTATAAAAATTATTAATTGTATGTAATAAAACCACAAGTAAATATTTTATTAATTAGACGAATTTTCAAACCACCTATTGATGACATGGGTGTTACATGTCATCAGGCAGGGCAGATGTACATTTCTGGCATAGGTGCCTTAGCCGTCTTCAGGTCTCCCTTTTTCATTGCATCATTGTCTAATGATTTTGATCACTGCACCACGCCTGGTCCATTCAAACTATTTCAAAATCTTCTATTAACGTCACACGTGTAGCAATTAGAGTTCTTACAGTTAGATGTAATTGACAACCCAAATGAGATAAACCATTAGGTGTTTTCCACCTCACCCAGGCGTGGTGCAGTGATCAAAGTAAGAGGGTGCAGAATAAGAGGGTACTGAAGATGGCCAAGACACTTATGCCAGAAATGCGCATCTACCCTGCCTGGTTTTTAAGCGAATTGGATGTGACATGTCATCATTTGAAAATTGTTTAAGTCATCTAATTAACAATAAATAGTTATTTACGTCTTTAAATAGTACTATCATACATTTTTATTATCAATATTTTATGTTACGCAAGAAATTCAATTCAAACGAACAAAAGTAATTACATTAAATCCTTCTAAGTGATCTGTCTTATTACTGATGTTACCGTATTTTATTGTTTATAATTTAGCTTCATTGTATAATAATATATCTAATAAAATTATGACTTTGCTCCGATGAAAACTTCTTATGGCAATGACAAAACAAATACACATTAATTGATTTATTATCCTTGAAGTGCATTATTACATTGCTTCTTTTATAAACACTTTTGTTATACTTGTTTTTGTGTCGTAGGATAGATACATCTATTATTACAAGAGTTTACATATTATACGTGATTGTAAATTAATTACATGATGAGAATTGTCAATTGCGTACATTTTATAAATTTTCTTTTGTATAATACGTTTTACAATGGTTATATGTTACCCTAGTTATATTTTATATGTTACCCTAGTAACATATAACATATATGTTACCCTAGTAGATAATGGTTATATGTTACCCTATCAAACTATCTAGTAGATAGATAGTTTGATAACCTAGTATTGGCAGTCAATGTTTATAGATTCCAGGTTAGCTTTTAATTTTAAATTTACTGATTCTCAATGTGAGCAACGTTTAATGGATCACGGAGTATTAGAGGAGTCGTGACATTTCAAAAAAGAAACATCTATCAATATTTTTATTTCACATTATGTTCGAAAGACATCATTTATTGTTAAATTTAGGTTTCATAGTCGTGAGTTTGCTTGTAGGGGTT